>NXGZ01000017.1:0-32924 GCA_002893665.1 Metschnikowia orientalis | reverse complement strand
AAAAAAAAAAAAAAAAAAAAAAAAAAAAAAAAAAAAAAGTGGGCCTAAGCAGCTTTGCATGTCCGTCTTGCACGTCAGCACCAAAGTGCGCATCGCAGCTGCACCGCCAAAGCTCGACCGCGCTTAGCCCCACTTGACACCCACGAAATCTCCTCCAAAGCAGGCTTCATCAAGCAGAAAAATTGCTAGTTTGCAGATCCGATTTGCGCCGTCTCTTTGCACCAGCTGCTGTTGCTCCTGCCCATACTCGCTCCTCGCCAACCCCTGACACTCGTCGAGCATCTTTGTCGACACGCGGCACGAATCTGGCCACTCTGAAACAGGGGCGAAACGAGGCTCCAGTCCGACTGAAACAACCTCTGCATATCCAGGGGTCAGAGACGGTTGAGGTGAAACTCGCCCGAAACCGCCTGCATCCTGCACTCATACTCCTTTCGTGAAGGCGTTTCATCGAACATCCTCTTCTCGCTGAACCTAACGGGCTTGTCACACAAAAAAGTGGCAGACGTCAGCCTGGGGATTGCGTGCAAGACGTGCTGTTTCAAGATCGCTTCAGGAAAACTGCTTGTTTCAAGACGCTTGTTTCAGGACTCCGTATTCTGAAACACCTGTTTGGATCACCACTTCGGCACAGTCAAACGCAAATCTTGAGCGGTCTCTGAACCCGAAACTGGACTATCGGAACCATTCGATCCGAAACCTTTTTGAAACATTTGGCTTCTCGAAACCGGAAACTTTCTGAATCGTTTGGTTTCCTGAAATTCGAATCTTCCTAGCGTTTGACTTTCTCAAATTCGAATCTTCCCAACGTTTGACTTTCTGGGACTTGAGACTTCCCGATCACTTGGCTTGTGAAATTTGAAGCTTATCGATCACCTGACTTCTCGTAACCTGAAACTCCCCGAATCACTTGACTTCTCAAATCTGAAGCTCCAGATCACTTGACTTCCCGAATTTCCCCAACCTCATTTCGGACACTTCACACACATCGACATGTTCAACACAGAAAAAAAATCCGAGTCGCTAGATTCGTCGACGTTCGATATCGTCAAAGTCGATGCCTTCCACAACACCCGTTTCTGGACAATCATGTCCTACTTGTGGGTCTGGTGGCTTCTCATCTTGAAAATTGTCATCCTTGCCTCCGATACCTACACGTGTGTGTCGATTCTCATATTCCACCGCTGGTCGTCCTCGGACTATGATGTTTATCAGTACAAGATCGCAAAGTGGATATTCACCGGGTGCATTCTTTTCCGCTTTCTTCTTTTGGCCTATCAGATCTCTTGGGGTATACACATTTACCGCACCCGCAATATAGCGCTTGCCTACCTCAACAACTACTCCCGGCTCTTCTATGCTCTTCGCAGCTACAACTACCAATGCCTTTTCCACGAAATCGAACAAGAGGGCTTTCTCCAGTGGGCTTGTTTCTTCATTTACACGCAATTGGACGACGCCTTGCAAATTCTCGTGGCTGACTTGCCCCGCCAGGTCATCAACTTCATGACTCTTCGCTACTATGCAACCGGCGGTGAGTTGAACAACGACATCTTGGCCAACATCAAGAGCATTGCCGAGAAAAACTTGCGCCTTTCGATCATTCTATCCGTGCAGTTGTTGTCTATCATCTTGTTTCTTTTCTTCTTTGTTAGTTTTGCCTTGGCCATCATCCTCTATATTCCGATTAAGGTCAAGGTCTCCAACAAAGGACACAAGTCCTTGAAAGCATACTGCTACAAGGTTGTCAATGACAAGGTGCGTTTCTTGGTCAGAAGAAACCACAAGTCCAAGAAGCAAATCTTGGAGGAGGGCCTCATGGACATTTCCGACATCCAGGCCAACCCGCTCTTGACAAATGCCTCCACGTTCGACTTTGGCAACTCAAGCCACCCAGACTTGGCGTCGCCGCACTACGGAGGCCTCAACACATCCAACACGTACAGAGGCTTGGACTACAACGACAGTCCCCGCTCGCAGAACCCGTTCCTGCAGTCCAACATAAGCTTGACGGACTTGTCTCTTGCGGATCCGCCGAACTACGCTCTAGGCGGCGTCAAGAACCTGTCCAACTTGCGGGAAAATCCTTTCGCCGACGACCCGGGCTCTCGCGAAAAGTTCATCAGCAGTGTTGATCCTTTCGCCGACTCCCCCACAGTATCCCACTTCCCTGCTCCCGCCATGGCGAACACACGTTATGCTCCGATCCAGGCACCGAACAGAACCCAAACTGTGGATCTGTTAACCAGCCGTCGTGATATGAGCAGCCATGCGTACAACGACGCGGTCCACGACTCGGTTCCCTTGCAGACCTTTGCGGGCGCCAACGGCTCCAGACATGATGTACATCTGGCTGGCTCTCGCAGCAACTCTTCTGCAGACTTGCTACAGCCGCGCCGCCCAGGTGAAGCCATGTCCGACACATCGTCCCGCTCTTCGGAGTCGCTCGTGTTCAACAATGAGAACAAGGACGAAGTTCTGCAAGAGCAGGGTGAATTGAGACCTCCGCAGTCCGCGTTGGAGTCCAGCCAGTACCCCGCACCCTACCCGGTACGGGGAGTGTCGAAGTACATGCAAGACGACGAGGAGTACACTATCGACTGGAAAGATCGGTGATGCCGCCGCAGCCTACTGCTCCCTGACAATATAGATGTCCTCCCAGTTTATTTCTTATATACAAACGACTTCAATCAGCCAGAAGCCTGCGATGCGACGCCGCTTGCGTCTACTTGGACCCGTACTCCTTTTTCAACTTGGCCAACTCTTCGTCGGAGATCGGAGGAATAGGAATGTCGGAGAACTCGTCTTTGGTCAAGACACCCCACGTATACATGTAGACTCCAAGAGGAATGCTCGTCACAACAAAAAACGCCGCAAAGTTCTTCCAGAAAAAGGGCTTCCGAACTCTGTACAATGCAGGCGTCATTTGAAACGTTTCAGGGTTGCGGTACCGGTTGTGGCCCTTTCTGGCTGGTTAGTATTTTCATTGAGGATGCTGTGTGCTGGGACCTGAACCCAGAAAATCACGTGCTCAAAGACGGACATGCCGTGCTCACGTGACAGGCCCAGGTTCCGCCCTCCGCCGCATGGGTCCTTGTTTCAAACATACGGGGCTCCGATCACTGGCATTTTTGTAGTTTCGTTAAGTGGTGAAGCTTATTGGCACGCACTCAGGACGTATGATGTGCGGGCGTGCGCGGCCCAAATCACCCGCAGGTTTGGCCTGTTTTCTCATGGCACCCGAGGGCTCCACCGCCACCGGACCCAGACAACTGAGCCCCTGCCAGTGACACCAGGGCATCCCCAAAACAAAACCTTGGAAATCTTGTGGTGCACGGGTCTTTTGGTGTACGGGTGTACAATGTACGGAGGTAATTGCTGGCCGCACCCCAGGGCGGCTCGATTGTGTCTGCACACAGCGAGCGGCTGATAGTCCTGCAGAAGCACCACCCACCCATACTTCTCTCTTACCATTTTCGACCTTCGTGTTTTCTTCCAATCCGTTCGTTTCGTTTGGATTTAATTACAGATTCCTCTGACTTATATTCAGTTATTGATTCTTTTGGAATCTGCCAGCTTGCAACCTGAATTGGGCTGATCGACCCCTGGCCCCAACCACTTCTCTACTTGGACAAGTGAGCCTAATCCCTAGTGGCATTTTATCCAATGGAAAAACAGCCCTTGTTGCCCCGAAACGAGGGGGCCCCCTCTTTCCTCCAGTCGCTCGGAAATTGCCTCCCCGGCGCCTTTTGTGGCAGAAGGCAGCCCGAGGAAGCCTCCTTCGAGCCACAGGACGAGCCCTTGGACAATGAAGAACTTCCTGCATTGCCCAATGCCGGATACGTCCAGAGCACGGTGTCGGCGCTGCAGAGAGTCCGCCAGCTCCGCCAGCTCATGCTTCGCCACAAAATCGCCGTGTACATTGTGCCCAGTGAGGACGAGCACCAATCAGAATACACGGCTTTGGCGGACAGGCGGCGGGAGTTTTTGAGCGGGTTCACCGGAAGTGCGGGAATTTGCGTGGTTTCCGTCACAAACGCGGACTTGGACGGCGAGGCCGCGTTGTCCACCGACGGACGCTATTTTTTGCAGGCGCAGAAGCAGCTCGACTCGCTGGTGTGGCGGCTTCTCAAACAAGGCACTGCGGGGTATCCCACGTGGCGCCAGTTTGCCATTGACTCGGCGTTGAAAAGCTCCGTTTCCAGCACCATTGCTTGTGATCCGCGGGTGCTCAGTTTGCTGGAGGGTGAGTACTTTGAGGCGGCGCTGAAGCTCCACGGATTCACGTTTTTGCCCCTTGCAGACAGCAACCTCGTGGACCAGATTTGGGGCCGCGACCGTCCGCGCCGGTCCCTTGACCCCGTCTATGGTCTAGACGCAAAGTACGCCGGCGAAACCAGCAACTCCAAGATCTGCCGCGTTCGGGAAGAGATGCACGGGTTGCAGGCCACCCATCTTGTCATCACGGCCCTCGACGAAATCGGATGGCTTTTCAACTTGCGAGCCGACTCCGACATCCCGTTCTCGCCCTTCTTCTTCGCCTACGCCATCATATGTATGGACACCGTGACGTTGTATGCAAACCGGGACAAGCTACTCCTGGTGACGCCACACTTGCAAGAAATCACGAGCTTGGAGGTCAAGGACTACGACTGCTTCTATGCCGACTTGTCTGCTCTCCAAACCACCATTGAAACTCCACACACGCGTCTCGTGCTTCCAGACAAAACCGCCTGCAACTTTGCGGTTTCCAGCGTGATTCCCGTCTCGTTCGCCAAGCAGCTGATTATATACAAGTCCGTGGTGTCTATTATGAAGCTTGTGAAGAACGACTCGGAGCTTTTGAACGCCGAGGTTGCTCAGGCGAAGGACTCACTCGCTTTTATCGTGTTCATCGCCTGGTTAGAACACACTCTTATCAATAAGGGGAGAAAGGTGACCGAATACGAAGCTGCGCAGAAGATATACAGCATCAGATCCCGGCTTCCCAACTTCAAAGGACTTTCTTATGAGACAATTTCGTCCACCGGGCCTAACGCGGCAATCATCCACTATGCCCCGACCGAGACCGAAAGCCTGGATATCGACATCAATACCCCGTATCTTTTGGACTCGGGCGCCCACTATTTGGAGGGAACTACCGACATCACCCGCACATACAAGTTTGGTTTGTCCAACATGCAAAGCAGCTACAAGAAGCACTATACGCTTGTATTGAAGGGCCATTTGGGTGTGGCCATGGCCCGCTTTCCCGAAAACTCGAAATCTACAGGCACGATTCTTGACGCATATGCACGGCAGCCGCTTTGGAACGAGGGCTTGGATTTCAACCACGGCACCGGCCATGGCGTGGGTGCTTTTGGCAATGTTCATGAAGGTCCGTTGTACATACTGACCACCACCGGCGGAGCAAACACCGAGGACTACTTCAAAGAGGGCGCCATTGTCACAGATGAACCCGGATACTATGTTGACGGAGAGTACGGAATAAGGGTGGAAAGCGAGCTCCGTGTCATCAGGGCCGGGGGTAGCACGCGAGGTGGTGGCAACTACTTGGCATTCAAGTATCTCACCAAAGTGCCATTTTGTGCTAAGCTTATCGATACAAAGTACCTCTCAACGATTGAGAGGTGTTGGATCAACGAATACCATCAGAGCATTCGAGCAGAATTGGGGCCCAAGTTACAAGTGATGGGCGAGAAGCGGGCATACTCGTGGCTCATGAAGGAGACGGAACGCATTTAGCCAGCCACGTTGCAGTTTCAGATGCGTACTTTCAGAAAGAAAGAACTTGCATTATGAACGACTCCGATTTGACAGCTTCAAAATCTCCAGGTTAGTGAAGGCCCCAACAGTCACCAGAGATTCGGCGTCTAGGGCATTTGTATGTGAGAGAAGGGATGACAACGGTGAACTTCGAGAGCAGGTCCCGTTGCAATATCCATTTCTGGTGTTAGCCTCAAGGAGCCCTAAGGACACCAACGTCGGTGGACTGGTAGGCCTGTTTCAAAGGGTAAAAACGACTGTTTGTACGCGGCCGGAAAGGCATCTAATTTGTAGGTCGCCAGAGAAAGTCGCTGCAAGAATGACTAATTCCACATTAGAGTTAATAGCAAGTGGGACAACTAGTTTAAAGGCATTGCAAATTTACCAGTTCTAAAACAGTTTATAAATCATAAAGAGTTTAAGTTCTATTTTAGAGTCTCTAGCTTTTTCTAATTCATCACGAAAATGAGTAAAATAAAAGAAGTTTCAAATAGCTCTCAGAATTGACACAATTTACTTGAATCTCATTTATTTAATGATTCAGAGAGATGCCATATTAAATAAAATGCTTGTGTTTAAATTCCTACATTACTTGTTCATTTATACTTATTATAACACCACCTCTAAGGCATTACTAAAGGAGATTCATCGAATGACCACATTGTTTTTCCTTCATCTGTTAATTTATACCTTTAACAATTCTAGTTGTATATTCGGAGACACCCACAGAACTGTGATATGGCTCAATATATGCTATGTAGTATGGCGCTGGTTTGGCGTATGAAGTCCTGGATTCTGAGAAACTCCTAGAAGACAAGGCGGGTTGCCAGATAAATTCAAATGGCGGCCACGTTTCAAGTCATGCTTTTCAGAGACGATGTATGGAACAGGCCGGTTGGATTGTTTGAGCCAAAAAGATTATCATATCAGATGACATGCCAATAATAGTGTTATTATTGATTTAATAAAAGGTCGCTTCGGAGCATTTGTTTTGTCAAGATTGGACCGATTTGGACTCCCGTGGTAAAAATTGACAGAACACGGCACTTTTATCAGGAATCATCAACAGGAGACATGGAGATCACTTTTATTAGGAATCATCAACAGGAGACATGAAGATCGAGGCCACGCATTTCAGTGGTTCAAGCAGAAGTTCAAATGCATTGTCAGTGGTTTAAGCAGGAATTCAGATGCATCCTCAGTGAAGTAAGCGAAGTTCCAATGCATCCTCATTTAAGCAGAAGTTTTAATGCATCCTCAGTGAAGTAAGCAAAAGTTCAAATGCATCCTCAGTTAAGCAGAAGTTTAAATGCATCCTCAGTGTAGTAAGCGGAAGCTCAAATGCATCTATAGGGTTCGAACTCATCGAAAGCGGTTCGATATCAGTAGCGGCTCTCAGTGGTGACTCTCAGTAGTGGTTCAACCGCCACAAGGTGACACGCCCCACGTCATTCCCGATAGCCAACATCTGACAGTTGGCAGTGAACTGCACGTCGGTGACTCTTCCCAAAGGCGTGCCGCTGGTGGGCCAGTTGGGAAACACAGAGCCCACCGGCAAGTGGACCAAGCGGAAGGCGTCCTTTTTCTGCTTCGAGGCAATGGCAAGAAGCTGGCCGTCGGGCGAAAAGCGCACCGAGGAGACCGGCGTGACCAAGTTGGACACGGCCTTGAACGGCACGGGCGACGGCAGCGATCCGGAGCCAAACTGGGTGCGGTCAAAGATGTTGACCACACCGGACTGGGTGCCCACAGCAAGCCACTTGTCCTGCGGCCCGCCCAAGGCGATCTTGGTCACGGACACGGCAGACAAGTCGTCCCACTTGCGGAGCACGCGGCCCAGGTCGACGGAGAACTCGGAGAAGGTGCCGGCCACGGTGCAGACCACGAGGCACAGCTCGTCGTAGGAAAATTCAAAGTCCACGGCAAAGCCGTCGACCTTCACGCCGCGCACAAACTGGCCCGTGGCGGCGTTGACCAAGTTGACCCAGCCGCTCAGGCCACGCAAGGCGATGTAGGAGCCGCGGGGCGAGAGCTTGAAGTAGTCGTAGGAGCGCTGGACCAGGTCGTGGCCGTACATGCGCGAGATCTTCTCGACGTCGCCCAGGGCCACGTCCCAGCGGTTCATGTAGCGGCGGCGGCCCGCGGCAAACACAAGACTGGACGCCGGGTCGGGCAGAAACTGGCACGTGGCCACGGGCAGGTCCCGGAAGTGCACCGACAGCACAAACGCGTTGGTCTTGCCGTCGATGTGGTAGATGCGGAGCGTGCGGTCGAGCCCGCCCGTCACCAACAACGGATGCTTGCTGTGGAAATGCATCGCCAGAATCCCGGACTTGGACCGCCGCGCCACGTTGGCGTCCTTGAGCCGGCTGACCGCAATCGCCTGGCTGGGGAGCCCCTTGCCCGCGCCCTTGGTGTGCACGAACGCCAGCGTGCGCCCGAGAATGCTGCGGAGCAAGCCGGCGTTGGGCCCGACCCGCCGGTCCTCCTCGTCCTGCGACTGCTCGTCGTCGGACCCGCCGTCGCTGTCGGCCCGGCCCGCCGCGCGCCCGCTGGCCCACTGCTCGACCCACGCGGGCCGCGGGTAGATGCGCTCGAACTGCGCCCGGAGCCGCCGCTCGTACGTGCGCCCACCGAGCGCCTCCTCCAGGGGCGCCTCCCGCAACTTGCGCGCCCGCGTGCCGGTGACCGGCGCCACCGCACGTTCGTCGTCCGAGTCTTGCCACACGGTTAGTAGCGGCTCGCTGGCGCCGCCGGGTGTGCTGTGGCCAGCGCCGGCCTCGCTGTCCTGTATCTGGTCGTCGCCTGCGTCGTCAATGAAGAACGCGTCCTCGCCGTCCAGCTCCTCGGAGAACGACGCCGCCGCCTCTCCTTCGGAGTCCGAGTAGTCGTAGAGGTTTTCGATTTTGCGGAGATTGGCCTCGAATCCGGAGACGTCGCCAAACACGAGTTTCTCGAGCTGCAACTCCTCGGCATCCTTGGCCCCGCCGTCGATGTCCATAGCGTCCATTTTGAGAAAAGGGGGTGTGGTGCGGTGTGGTGAGGTGAGGTGGAGGTGTTGGTACAATATTTTTTTGGCGAGATGGGCCCGATGCGCGTCACGTGCACACGCACGTGCCCCTCCACCAACTCCATCTAACTCCATTTAATTCCATCTAACTCCATCTATTTATTCTATACCAACTGTATATCTATTATTCTATACCAACTGTATATCTATTATTCTATACTCTCTTCCTTACCAACTCATTTATACTAACTATACTGAATTGCCTGTTCTTAATTCTCCTTACATTTGGTGCTCGTTACTTACCTTCCTCTTCTCTCAGTTGATCATCTCTTCTAGTGCTCTTGTATCTGCTCTTCACTGCCTGCTTAATCCGGCGCTTACTCTGGCGCTTACTCTGGCGCTTACTCTGGCTCTGGGCTCATTATGTCTATAAACCTCACTTCTTCAACTCGCTCAAAAAACTAATGTAGTACTTTTTGAACTGCTTGCTGTCCATTTCCACCAAGTTCGTGCAAAAATCGTTGGCTAGCTCCTGTGCCAACCCCATGTTCAGCAAGTACGTCGCCACAAACCGCGCAAACTCCTGCTGCCCCAGACACTGCTGGTACGCCTTGAGCACCACCGCCAACTCCTGCGCCACGTTGCGGAACTGCGCGTCCTTCAAGTCAAATTCAGACCTCTGGAACGGCATCTCAAAGCACATCTTCACCGTGCTGTCCATCAAGTACTCGTCGATGCCCTCCACGGCTGCCACAGTGCTGGCAAACTGGTCCTTGTCATCCGCAAGCTTGCCGTTCCTGCAACCTAGCACGCTGATCACATTGCCAAATTGCACGATTGCCGCCTTGGTGGTGTTGGTGTCGCCCAAGTCGCGCGAGTACTCCACGATCGAGTTGAGGATGCTCGGGAACATGTTCTTGTTGGTCTCCGTCAAAAGCAACGAGAACTGGTTGTTGATCACGAGAATGCTGATGAACGCCAAAAACGCCCGCTTCAACCCGTACTTCTCCCGCACCAAGTTGGGGTAGTTTTCGTCTTCTATCTGCAACACGCTCTGCACCTTGCGCACCATCGGCGTCAAGAGGTCGTTCAAGAGCTGGAAAATCGCCTCGTTGTTCCGGAACAAGTGCACCAACTGCCCGATGAACCCGGTGAAGTCCCCGATTTCCTGAATCTTGAGGTTTGGCGACGCCAAGATGAGCGACACCAACTTGCTCAAGTGCGTGGAGCTCTCGATTCCCAAGATTGGCACCAACCGCGCAAATGCAAACCGGGCCGCGTCTCTGACGGTCTCCGACTTGTTGAAATTCTCCAATGAGATGAGTACGACCTGTGCCGCGTTGCTGATTTTAACCACCACTTCGGGGTTGCTTTTGAGCGTCTCCGATTTGCCGGGCGTCTGCGTGTCGAGTCCCTTGATGACCGTGGCTATCGCCATGAGCAGATGATGTGTTTGCAAGGAAATGAGTGGATTGGCGTCTTTGTCGTCGCGGGTGATGCAAGCTTCCAAGCTACCGAAAAGAGGCTGGAATAATATATCCACGCACTTGGCACATGTGTCGTTTGATTCAGTCAACGTCACCAACATTCCCAACGACTCGAAAAGATAAAGCTGGTTGTTGAAGTTGCCGTTTTCTACCCAGTCGTCGTCTTCGTCTCTTGTTGGCAACTCCGCCTTGATCACGAGCAACGGCTGCACCTTCATCAACAAGCTCTCCAACGAGTAGGTGCTCAATTTGGGCTTGGTGGCATTCACAAACCGGAAGAAGAGGTACCAGCATCTCAATCTCACGCTCTCTATACCGTTGAACAATCCGAAGTCCGAGAAGAGCTCGATGATCTTGAGGATCAACTCTTGCATGTTGGTGTTGGTGGTGTTGGTGAAGACCTTGGTGCTGAAATGACGGATGATTAGTTCGAAAAACGCCAACTGGTTTTTGGGATGATTGATTAAGTGAAAGTTGTTGATGATTTTGATCAAGAAGTCCTGCACGAGCTGGTACGGTTTCGATGTGGATATCTCTGTTTTGGGGAGGTTGATCAAATTGTTTTTCAAGGAGTCGGCAAAGTTGCTCAATTCGTAGAGGCCCAACTCCACCTGGACCCACGGACCAGACTCATTGTCAAAGATCAGGCTGGAAATGATTTGAGGCATGATCTCCGTGTACAAGTGAGGGTTTATGGTAGCAATGGTGTCTTGGAAAAACTTGAGTTTCGAGCGAATCTCAACAAACTGGTCGTCGTCCTCGCTGTCAATGCCGTCGGCGTCCGCGTCATACTTCATTTTCTGGAAGATGTTTTCGAGCAATGTGGAGAGCAACTCGGTCGACGACATGGAGGGCACTTTCCGGGACAAGATGAGGAACTGCTGGATAAATGGAAACACCTGTTGAGAGACATCGTCGTACTCATGGGACAAGAGTTTGAGCACGATCGGCCACAACTTGAAAAGCTGGGCGTTGATCTCTTGAGCCAATGAGGGGTCGTTTTCCAAGGCGATGGTCAACTCAATGCCAATTTGGTTTGCGAGTCTGGCGAGGTTTTCAGTGAAGTCCACGTCGTCGTCATTGAGAGTGGAGCCGATGAGAGACGTCAAGTCCAACAAGTTGATGAACTGTAGCTTGCTTGCAGGTTGCATTTTCTTGGAAATGATTTCCGTGAGCGTCAAGCACGCCTGGTTGCGCAAAAGCTGTTCCGACAAAAAGTCGTAGATGGTGCTCAAGAAGCCGTCCTGGACAAACAACAGAATCTCCATCCAGTCAATGTACTGGCCGATGACTTTCAATGCATTGTCCAAAACGACCGGGTCTTTCACCTCGTGGAGAATGTTTCTGACAGAGCTGACGAGCGACGACATGTCTCGATCACGGATCAAATCCTTCAAGCCGTTGTTTCTCTCCTGGCTGTCCTTGGCACGAGTAATAAGCTTGTCGCCCACCTCAAAATGGATGGAAACCAACACTCTTAAATACAAGTCCAAGGCGACGATGTTGTTCGACTGGATCAAAACAAAAAATTGTTTCAAAAACTCGGTGTTGATGGACGGATAGACGAAGCAGAAAAGACGCCCAAACAAGTCACTTAGTTTATTGCGCAAGTACACGGCGTCTTGGTTCCCGCTCTCAATTACTTCGTTTAGGTAGTTAAATAAGTTCTTGTTCAAGGTGAACAACTGTTCCTGGCCCAATTTCTCCATGTTCTCGTCAACAACCTGATAAATGAAGAACTTGAGGCCTTCGTTCATGTTGGATTTGGGTGCCGCGAGAAGAAGATCCAAACATGTTTTGTAGCCTTCTTCGGTGGACTTGATCTCATTGATGAACTGGTATGCTTGCGATTTGATACTGGCGTCTGCTGTGCCACTTAATGCTATGTCAACAGCCTGTTGAATCTGCTGGTCCATTTTGAGCGAACAATGCTGAAGTGATACGAAGTCGGATGTGTGCAGAGTACCAAGAAGGGGGTATGGTGGTTTTTCAAGTTGGTGTTTCTGGGTTTGGGTGTTTCTGGTTTTGAGTATGTTCTTTTGTTGTATCCTGGTTTTGAATATGTTCTGCTGGTGTTTCAGATATGTTTCGGATATGTTTCAGCGCAAAAAGCAGAATCACGTGCCAATCAAACGACAACTAAACCTCGAATTACCGGCGGGTGATGTAAGGCGAAAACGATGAAAGCCGAAATGAAAAAGAAGCTGAAACGGTGGCGGGAGGTGGATGAGGGATGGTATTTGTGACTCTTGATGGGCGGTATTAGAGAGCACAATGATGCAGGAGCGGAAGATGACTCTTACAAGCTGCAGGAACAGAAAGGTGCTATGAAACAGTCCGGTGGACTTTTTTGGTTTGACACACAGACGTCTGCAAGATGGATTCTTGTGACCAAAAAAACTGAAAAAAACGTGAGTATGAATCAGAGGTGGATCAGAGAGGCACGGATGCGCGGTGAGTCGAAGCTCTGCGAAAGACCCTGCGAGGCAAGGATGCCTCCACGTGACTCAAGCCTCCGCTAGCTTTGAAGGGTGGTCACGTGCGAGGGATTCGGAAGCATTCGGACAATGAAGTAGGCTGAATCACGTATGAAACACGAATAAAACACAAATGAGACACAAATGAGACACGACTGAATCACGACTGAATCACGAATAAAACACAAATGAGACACAAATGAGACACGACTGAATCACGACTGAATCACGAATAAAACACAAATGAGACACAAATGAGACACGACTGAATCACGACTGAAACTCGACTAAAACTCCAATGAATCACGAATGAATCAACACCGAGCGGACTAGTCTTGCTAGTTTGGTCTGTGCAGATAATTAGCTTTCCCGCGTGCCGCCTTCTGACTTTCGACCATGTATTAGTTCAGCGTAGTAAAAATCGGCTCGCCCTAGAACCAAAGTTGCAAATTTTGAAACCAGAATTAACCCTTGACAAAATTTGATGAATAGACATATTCAACCGAAGAATAACGGTATTCACCGCCACGGGCCTTTGAAACAATCTTGTCCATAGTGACTATGCCTCAGTACACCAATATGCTTGATTTATGCCCCAGCATTCAAATATTTTAGCATCAGAGATTTGTTAATCGATCGTTTGGGATTTCTTTGGCTCGTTGGATCTTCTCAAGATAAGTTTGGTCGGCGTTTTGTAGCAGAAATTAATCTACGGATCCATTGGCCACATTTAGAGAATAAAGACTACTGTGGCAAATGTCTAACAGGGTAGGGAGATTATTTTCTGGAAATGGCATAAGAAGGCAGGTGCTCTCAAATAGTACAGGACTGACAATTTCTTTGAGCATTCTATGGTTGGAGAGTGCAAAAGAATAGTCTATGTAATTGGTAAGAACGCATCACTTCTCATACTAGCACAACTTTTTTTGCATTGCTGATACAAATATCTGTTCAGTGAGGAGACACCCTGGTGCACTTTTTGCAAGAGGCTTATCGTCATACGTTAAAACCACCCTCTGCCATTCGAAAACCTTCCATTTTTCTTGATCTGATAGAAGTATAGTCAATATAAAATTCAGAACACTATGTCTCGACAAAAGCCTCTGGGATCAGGATCAAGGCACAACACTCTCAGGTCAGAAACATACAGTCGAGGCTTCAGATGTGAGTATGGCATTGTTTGAAGATGACCCTTAAGCGTCTTTAAGTCACTTTCGTGGTCGCACGATGCATCCTGTATGGCCATGAACACCTCCTGCTTGTCATGCACGCCCCCTTGGATCTCAAATTATCTATCGTGCACTGGCTGCTGCCGTCATGGTTCTGGATTTAGACACTTCCAGTATATTGGCTCCTTAGGCAGGAACTAGCGAGACAACCATGCTAGTAGGCGCCATTCGCAGCCAAAAAAACTAAGAGCGCCAAACCTGCACCCACGGGCATAAGCCTCCCTGCACGCTCAGAACATCTGAGTTTTGGGCTCTATCTGCATTATCCTGCGGCACCTAGCCACTGACAGAAGCGCCCAACAATTTGAGGCATGCAGCCTTAAGTCATTTTTCTAAGATACCCGAGACCGCGATGCAAATTAATTCTTACGTTGAACTCGAAAAGATTTCCTTGATGCGCCACAGAAACAGTCGAGACGCGACAGGTCTCGCTGGTTTCTAGATTTAACGTCAAGATTCCCCTGCACTCCCAAGAAACGCACTTCACTCTTTTGATCCAGCATAAAGATGACAGGAAGACTGCAACCACTTGAGGCTTCTACACTTAGTCTGGATCTATGTATGTGATTTATATAGTATTTTCATCCATTACTATATATTCAAAGATGTTTAAAGTCAAGGGCTATGCCAGGAAAAATAATCAGTTATATTGACGACAGGCTGCAAGAAAGGGAGTTGATATTATCGTGTTAACGACTTTAATAGGCAACTCTCAAAGCAACCAAGGTCAAATCAAATAAAGACGCCTTGCTAACGTGGCTGAGTCTCACCAACGAGATTGACTTTTTTGGTCACTGACCTCGTAGGCGAGTCTGTGTCTCCATAGTTGCAGATTCTCTTTAAATCAAACGCGATCTTCAATTTATTTGATGAAGAGGTGGCATTTTAAGAATTCGAATGCAACAAACTCAATTCCGTCAAATCGAACACTGTATTGAAACGTGCTTGCCAAATAATTGGGAGGAATTGATTAAAGGTGAGAATGATTTGAGATTTTGAGAATTTCTTTTTAATGCTAACTTCTTTTATAATCTTGAAGAGCATTCATCATAGACACTTGTTCTTTGTTTAAATGGCAGGGCTATGGAATCACTAAATGAAACAAAAAAATCTTGGAAAGTGGTTTTGAAATATCTGCAGATTGACAACACTTTTGGGAAAAAGTAAAACACTCTTAGATAAGAAGAGTTGGCTTCTAGTGCCTAAAAACCTAACAATAGGGAGCATGATTACAAATGTAGAGTAACAAGGCCCCAGTAGGCAATATAGCTAATTATTGCAAGTAGCACATGGCCAACTTCAATTTGATACGAATCGCTCCTCATAATTCGAAACGGAAATTGATTGATTTAGGAATCAAAGGAGAATGCATTTGCAACGAGAAAAAAACTGTTAATTATGTTTCGAGGAAAAAGGGTTTAGATCCCCCGGCGCTAATAGCCACGCTGTTTCAGAAATACTTCCGGGTTGACCATTTCTGAGGCGATGAATATGTGAAACATGAAACTTTAGCCACAATAGGAGTGTTTAGCACCAAATTCTGATGGCACAAGGACAAGTACAACAGGCATAAAGTGGACCTAGAAGCAAATTTACCTCTTTTTGGGAAGGGGAATCTGGCATTTCTTACTTAGTACACGAAGCATAGGAAAAGGACAAGACTCACTGCAGGCACAAGCTATTTTTGGGAACATGCTTTGCGATCCGGCAAATAATATTCCATACAGATCTGCGTGCTCTTTAGATGTCGTCACTTGAGTAACGCACCTGGCTCTACTTCGGATACTGCCCCTTAAGTTGAATCGATGCAGCTTGTCAGAAGGCCAGTTGCTCGCTAGTTTTAGAAACCCGGATTTACGAAATTGCATGCCCTGCATGTACGCACGCGACCTGAATTAGAGTTTTCCAAAGCCTCAGTGACGCAAGCATGATGCAAGTTGTATGCCATGCTGATGCAAGTGCAGTTTTCTTGCGTTCTATATAGCGGACCTGCCAATGCGGTGCCCAAAACCTGCTTTGTAGTACCGAAAATCGATGCATTAAGCTGCGCTTCTGCCAGTGAACAAACGTCATTCTGCATGTTTCTTTGATTGAGCATGACCTACAAGAACACGTATTCGAAAGCTTTTAGTCCTTGCATGATCACTCGTACTTTCGTCGTAATACACCATCCTGCGGAAATAACGAAGTCGATTCGATTCTTGAGCACAATAGCTATAGCTATAGCGGGCAGATGCATTAATGAAGATCAAAATTGGTGATAGCTGCAAGATTAAGGGAAAAATTACAAACGATAAAACATTTCTCTAAGTTGGTTTGGTTAAAAAAAAAAACGGGAACGGACGACAGAGATCCGGGCACAAAAACGCACTAAGCTCAGGTGAGCCGGTCGTGGCCCTGGAGTTAGTCGAGAAAACCACACCAGGACCAAGAAACAAAGTATGCATGGCCGATGGAAATTGCCCAAAAAACCCAAATATGGTGGAACCCAACAGCCAAAAAACTCTATGCGAGGATGCACATTTAACGCGGGCTGCTTTCGGTGCCTGCAGAACGACACGTATCCATAACTACGGAAGCAGCGGCTTCAAGCGACCATTTGAACCTAAACATCACTAAGGGCGGCGGCAGAGGCCGGCCACACCGGTAACAAGAACGTCAGGGATCTCGGCTAAAAGTAGCGGCCGACATCCGAAATGTCGGAGCACAAAGCGTATATGCCGCTTTAGACGATCTACATTAGACACGGAGAATGAAGATCAGAAAATACCGAGCCGCGGAGGGGAACACGGCCAGGGACAGGACAGGCGCCGAAACGCGAGCAGAGGCAATCAAGCAAGGCTGGCGTAGCGCCTCAAGTGCTCCGGAATCGAGTCCCAGAGGTTCTTCTCCTTGAGCCAAGACTGGGAAAAGATCTTGGCGCTGTACTTGTGTGCAGAGTCACACAAGACCGTCACCACGTTGGCGTCCTGGGGCAAGCCCGCAGCCACCTCCATGGCCGCCACCACGTTCAAGGCACTGGTGCCGCCCACATAGATGCCCTCCTCGTCCAACAACCGGTACACCATGGCAATGGAGGCCTCGTCCGGGATCTGGATGGCCTCGTCGATCAAGTCGATCTCCGGGCGCAAGTTCTCGGTGACGCGGCCCTGGCCAATGCCCTCGGTGAAAGAAGAGCCGCCGCGGACAATGTCCTTGCCGCCGCTGCGCACGTAGGAGTACAACACGGAGCCCGGCGGATCGGCAAGCACACAGCGCACGCCGGCGTCCATGGACTTCAAGTAGCGCGTGACGCCGGCAAAGGTGCCGCCGGTGCCCGTGGAACAGGTCCAGGCGTGCACACGGCCGTCCAACTGCGCCCAGATCTCCGGGCCCGTGGACTCGATGTGGGCCTGGCGGTTGGCCTGGTTGTCAAACTGGTTGGTCCACACCGCGTTGGCGAGGCTCTCCGCGTGCCGCTTGGCCTGGTGGTTGTAGTTCTGCGGGTTGTCAAACGCCACCGCCGGCACCGGGTGCACCTCGGCGCCCAAGAGCCGGAGCGTCTCGATCTTGGCCGGCGACTGCGTGTTGGGCATGTAGATCACGCACCGGTAGCCCCTCAGGCGGCACACGTGGGCAAGCCCGATTCCCGTGTTGCCGGCGGTTCCCTCCACCACCGTGCCTCCGGGCTTGATCAAGTTGCGCCGCTCGGCGTCGTCCAAGATGAACTTGGCGGCCCGGTCCTTGATGCTGCCGCCGGGGTTCATGAACTCGGCCTTGGCGTAGATGTTGCGGCCCACGGACGCCGAGATTCGGGGAAGCCGAAGAAGCGGCGTGTTGCCGATGGCGGCGGAGAAGCCGTCCGCGACAAGCGGCACGAACGGCGGCACGAACGCGTCGGGCGCGGCCGAGATCTTGATGCCGCGGGCGGCCGTGCGGGCCACCTGGCGGGCAACGCTGCTGTTTTGCATTTTGGTGGTGGTTGCAGTCGGCGGTGGCGCTGGCTGTGGGCGCGCCGGCGCGGGCGTGCGCACGTGCGCGCGCGCACGTGTGGGACCCGGAGCCCCGCCGCGCGTGCTCCCGGGAGGCCCGGGCCCGCCGGGCGGCGGCCGCCTGCGCGCGGGGTACGTGCGTCGGTGGGCCAGTGGCCCCGGAATAATGGCATGTTCCATCGGTCGATTCGCAGCCCGGAAGTGCAACCGTTCAGCACAGATGCGAGCGTCTTTAGCCGCGGTGACGCGGGCTAGGGCACCGGCCCACACTAGCGGGCTTTTGGCGGGGGTGGTGCATCGTCGACGGGCTATGTGCATTCGTGCGTTATCAGGTGCTGGCGGCACCGGTTGTGTGCGAGGGGCGGGCGGCGGAAGCAGGGTGTCACGTGAGGCCGGCGGGTGTGACGAGGCGGCGGGCGGTTGGGCGGACGGTGGTGGAAGCGAAGGCTGAGGGGAACCAAGAAAGGGCCGCTTGTTAGACGCAGGCCGCCGCAAACAGACCCTGTGATTCCGAGATACAGCACATCTTTGGCATGCATATGAAGGATCGGGGCACGGGCCGAAGCACCAGAAGAGGGGCGATCCCTTGGCGAGCAGAAAAGAAAGCAAGCAGGATCCAGGTTACATAATACACCAGAAGCAGCGGAAAATTCGCGTGCATGAGCTTCGCAGTAATTCGCATGACAGAGTGCGTCCACAGGAGCCCACCCTTGCATGCTTGCATCTACGACAGTTTGGCGAATCGCGAACCCAACCGCGATTGCGTTTCCTAACGCAGCCGAAAGACGTCTTGTCCGCACCGGCAGCGGAAAGATAGGGCTGGCGGAATAGCGGTGATTTATAGAAATTGGCCAGCCCGGGCCCCAGCCCGTACATCCAGTCCAACCGGCCTGGGGTCCCGGGTTGTGGAGGTTTCTGGGCGCGACTGCGGGCGTCGAAAGATGCCGCCGGTTAACACCCACCAAGGCCGATGGCAGCGGGCCGGAGGCAGCGGCAGGTGCAGGCAAGACAGGCGGGGGAGAGGGAACATTGGCGCGATGGGACCAGTGGCTAGACGTGCGTGGCGCCGGGGTAGTGCAACGAAAAGCCCATTTCGGAGGGCAGTTGCAGAATCCAGCATGGTCGCTCTTCTCGAATCAGCTCCGATTTATGTTGCAGTGCAGGAATAGGCGCGCGTGCAGCGCGCACTCAAAATGCAATTGAAGTTTGGGAGGTGTCTTTTTTTCTCGCACTTTTAATCCATGCATGAGATCAATTAGGTGGAGCAGGCCCTGCAGACAACGGCACCCGAAGGTTGGGTCCGTCTGCCAGGCCTCTGGCTTCAGCAATTCCCTACGAATATAAGTCCGACCCTTTTGACCGCCGCCCTGCGCTTTTTGCTCCATTTTTCTCCCGCCTTCCCCATTTTGCCCCCTCGCTTCTCCCGTCCCGAGGCTTTCTTCCGGCCACCACTTCCTTCTGCCCTGGCCCCATTCCGCCTGCCTTCAGCTCTCCGCTGCTTTCCTCCCCGGCCCTTCACTTCCCGGCCTTTGATCCCCCGGCCCTTCACCTTTCGGCCTTTGATCCCCGGGCCTCTGATCTCCCGCCTATCCCTGGAAGCATGATGGTCCTTCCTCGATGCTCCAACACCCACGTGCCGTCCTTCAATGAGTTGCTAGCGTCGCTCAGGAAGCGCCACAGCCGGTCCTCTGCAAGCCCCCGCCGCTCGGGGTCCAAACCGGCCTCGCCGCCCGGCTCCGCCGCGCTGTTCTCCGCTTTTTCCGGTCCCTGGACGGCTATCAGTGTCCCTCCTGAGGACGGCGCGCCGCCCGGGCCGGTTTCTGGCGGCAGTCTGGCCACGGCATCGCAGGAGGTGCTGAGAAGCCCGAGCAGTGCCTCCAGCAGCTCGTACAATGTCCCCAGCATAGCCAATCTTCTTGTGGCAGACGAGCATTCCGTCGATCGAAGCGAGCGGGCGGACCTCGACAGAACCGACCAGCCTCGAGGCGACCACCTTCGAAGGAACAACCTCCTTGAAAGAAGCGACCCTGCAAACAAAGCCGAGTGGCTCGATCGACCCGACAGAACGGGCCAACCCGACAGAACAGACCGACCCGACAGAATAGACCCGGGCAAGCCGCCGCCTGCCAAAAAAAAGTACCAGTGCAAAGTGTGCACGCGGGTGTTCACCACGCTGGGCCACTTGGCCAGGCATCACCGCACACACACGGGCGAGAGAAACCACCAGTGCCCATATCCATACTGTACGGCCCGGTTCGCCCGCCACGACAACTGCATGCAACACTACCGGACCCACAGCAAACAGGAGTCCCGGTCAAGGTAGCCTCAAGCGGCCCGGTGCCGGCCTGGCGCCCCCGAAGGCCGTTATTTTTCTGGATCTACGTTTAATATGGCTGCTACTGCCAAACTAGGGAAAATGCCAAACTATGGAAGATGCCAAACTATGGAAAATTGCCAAACACATAGAGACTGCCAAACACATAGAGACTGCCAAACACATAGAGACTGCCAAACACATAGAGACTGCCAAACACATAGAAACTGCCAAACACATAGAGCTTGCCAAACACATAGATACTGCCAAACACTTGGAAAATTGCCACACATTTGGAAAATTGCCAAACACACGCATTCCGGAAAACGCCAAACATACGCATTCCGGAATACGATAAACATACGCATGCGACGGTCAAACATGCATTCGGGAAACTGCCAAACATGCATTCGAGAAAGGTCTAACATACATTCGGAAACGGACGAGGAGCCCCTCGGGTGAGCCGCACACGTGATCTGTTGGTCCCGGCTTTCCAGTCAGGCCCGGAGGTTGATCCGCGATGAGACCGCGGCCCGCAGGTCAACCTCCGGGCACGCTTGCTCAGCGCCCCAAGTACGTCATACACAAGAAACAATCTCCACCACATCAGCCAGCACCGGTGCACATCGCGAGTTGACTGGCGCATCGTAGAGCTTGTAGCTGGCGCCGCTGTGGCACTGGTAGAAAAGCGGCGCTCCGTGCAAGCACAACTCTCCACGCAAGTTGACGCTCCAGCTGCAGAAAGACGCGGCCGCGCGCTCGGGCGCCATGTCAAACTGCACCAAGTGGTCGCTATCCACGGCGCCAGCCCGCTGCTCTGCGTCGCTGATAGTGCCGTTTTGAAGCTTAAGCTGGAGCACGCCGTCACGTGAGCACGCCACGCCCACCTGCGCCCGTGCCGCTGTGTTTCCGTTGGAATGCAACCCGCCCGCCGCCGCCGCCGCGTCTTTCAATGCAGGTCCTCCCACAACCGACACCTGCTCTAGTTGAGCTGCCGCCGCTGGTTCGCCGCCTCGGCCGGCCAAATAGCCGCTCAGGGGTTCTCCCGGAATTCGGCCTTCAGATCCCCTTTGCCGCGGAATCGCTCCTGCATCCCCGGCTCCTGCTGACTCCTCAAAGTAGTACGGCTTTAAGGTGAGGCCAAACACGAAAGGAAGCGAGTAGTACGACCCGTTGAGAAAGCTTCTTGTTTGGAGCTGCGTGCTGGTCGCAAACACGCCTATTGCCACTAGCAACACGCGGAGGCTTTTCTGGTACCTCATACCGGAATTGGTTGCTTGTTCCAGAGATCTACTTGCAAAAGCGTGGAGAGATGCAGTACCAGCGTGGTTGCAGCTTAAGTGGCTTGCACGAAACTGGTGGTAAATGCTCGCTCCTGAGACTTGAACTCAGCACTTGGTCCTAAATTGGAAGAGTTGGCTGACTATAAAGTGGGAATCCCGCTGAAACTTATAGTGAATATATCGCTGGATCCTAAAGTGGAACTCAACAGCGGTAAAAAAGTTGGCTTCTGAAGACGTTGAAGCCAAAGAGACAAAAGGACTAGTTCACGAGTGGCTGCTGCGTGGCGCTTGGTCTTGCCTTATTCGAAGACTTTCGAGTACTATCGTATGGATTTAGCACGTAAGGCTCTAGGTGTAAAAATAAAAAGAGCGTTGTGACTTGGTGAGTCTTCAGATCTTTGTGACTTTGGTGAGTCTTGCGACTGGATGGTCATTTACGGGTGGTCCGCTGAAGCCTTGTGCAGTCAGGCATTTGTGCCGAGTGACTTTTGCGCTAAGTTGAGCTTTTGTGTTGCAGCAAACCAAATACAGCTTTGTAACATCCCGTGTTATCTAGGACCAGTAATGATGCCTACACAAAACCTCAAAGCGGCGCAAATAGGGTGCAGCAGTTTCCGCACGCTGCATGGTAGCCTCTCAGAACAAAGATGAGATGTTACGCCTTGAATCGTCTCATCCGGTGCGAAAGCCCCATGCGCTGCGCCCTAGTGCATAGAGGTCATGCATGCTTAATAAATTCCACCGCAGCACGAGCAGAGAAAGAAGCCGCGGCACAGCAGAAACGTGCGTCGAGAGTGACAACACCCACAAGCAATTTGATCCCGATCTCCATATGAAGCCAATTTGGAACTCGGGAAACAAGGCTCGCTTCAACAACCCCATACTGTTCTTGAAAGTCACACTGTTTCTTTTCATGAAATCGTAAACAACAATGAGACGAGGTCATCATAACGATCCTTCAACGGGAGCAGAAAAGCTAAAACATTGTGCAAGTAAAAGACGGTAAAGATCACATGAAAATGCCACAAAGTAACATCGAACTAAGCCGGAGCTAAGATCGAAGCCAATACTGGAAGGTAAACAAAGGTACGAGCTGCACTTGTATTTGGTGCTGTCACAAGAATGCACCCTGTAACCCGCTCACACGACGAAAAAGCTAACAATAGAATTTTATCCTACAACGCAGGGTCCCGCATGCACGCGAGCACCCTTGCCTCCGGGCCTCTCAAATATTAGGCTGCAGCTCAAAGACTTCGGGTGTGGTTTTAGCCGTCACTTTGGAAGCAGGACACATGACGCTTGCTGAAACCCATTTTTGCGAAAGATGCTTGTAAATGCAACACTGCATTGTAGATTGCAGTCGCACCTAATCAAACCTTATCTTCAGCACATTTGAAACAGTGGTCAGCTTCCTTAAGAAGACAGATAGCACTAGGCACACGCAGAGCAGACGTAGTGTGCAATCACTAATTGAAACAAGGGGCAGCGCACCTAAAACATTGAGTAGAGCACTCAAACTTATGAGTAGAGAACTTGAACTTTTAAGTAGCACTTAAAACATGGGGCAGCGCACGTAGAACATGCGTCAGCACTTAAAATGTATGACAGCACTTAAAATATGCGACAGCACACTTAAAGCGCAAGGCACCCCGGAACCGGGCGGCAGCTGTCGTATACCCCCGCCCTTATGAAACACCGCAGAAACAACACGTTGCTCACAGCTGCAATAAATCCAGACGGTGACGCTTCACTCCCGGAGGCATACTCGCACATGCCGCGTCACGATAAGACAAGAATGTTTATTCGATCTAAAATACAACCTGCCTGAAACAAACACAAAACCGATACCGCGCAGATAAGATGCACAGATCAAACAACCGGCCAACAAAGTAATGTCACCCCGGTTATGTGCCGTACCGGATCCATAAGGCCCCTATGCACTACCCAGGGGCCACTAGCCCCGGGGTTTCAGAATAGCCCGCATGCAGATACGCCTGGGGTGCTGACCGTCTCCTTGCATGTGACGTGCTCGTTTATGTTCGAACCCGGTCACCTTGGCACACAGCGGGCTGGCGGCACGTGGTACCGACCACGTGATATTATCCGCGTGATACACACGTGCTGCGACCCCCGCGCGCCTTCAGTCAAATCACATCTCTCCTTAGTAAGCGACCTCCACAATGCTTTTCCGATCCGTTTTGCAGACGGCAAAAACCGTATGTATTTCTTGACCTAATTGGTGTATTTGTTCGCCAGACCATCAGTGCCTTGGTCCTGCAGACCTCCCCGAAAAACGTCTCGTGTGCTGATATTCGCTGAGATTCGAGACTTTATTGCTCTCGGCTCTCAGAGTTCTTCAAAAAAGCTCACCGGTTCGTTCGTTCTGTCTACCAACTGTAGCAGCCTGATTTCGGCCGTTTTGGTCGTTTTTTCTGCTTCGGGGGCTCTTTTTTCGGCCATTATAAGCCGTTGTTCATCTCTGGTATATGATATCAAGTGTGAAACTTGAGCTCCGGTTTTTGTGGTTAAAATGACTCATGCAGCTTCGGATTAGGTTCGGTGATTCAGGTATTAGCTTCGAGTCAATAGTGCTCCTGAAACGACCAGATGCCAGCCCTGTATGAAACCCATAATGGGCTGATCAGAGATACGTCTCCGGAAAAGAGCCGAAAACCGGCAATAGACATTCTGTTCAGGGATTGGTTGCAGTGTTGTTGCTCAGGAATTGGGATCAGTGAGCACTTCATTGCGGAATCTGTCCGTCAGGGCCATGTTGCATGGTAGATCTGCTAAACGCCACTTGACAATTCAAAGCCTGATTCTTTGGGCCAATATGACCCATTTGCGTGATCTGGAATCTCAAAGCTTACAAGGATCCGAATCTAAAACCTGGTTTCAACGCATTATTCAATTTTCCCAAGCAGGTATCCCTGTCTATACGGCCAATTCTGGGCGATGGTGAACCACAATAACCGAACAAATGGAATTAATCTCTCACTACAATAACCGAACAATCGGGAACAATTTCCACGAGAACCGAACAATTGGTAACAATCGCTAGCTGTCTTTTCCAGCAACATCTACTAACTAAATAGGCCCAGTCGCTCAAAAGACCATCCTTTGCTGCATCCTTTGCTGCAAGATACATCTCGACTGAGATTAAAGATGCCATCGACAAAGCAGTGCTGTCATCTCCAGTGGTTTTATTCATGAAAGGCACGCCCGAATTCCCTCAGTGTGGCTTTTCTAGAGCAACCATCCAGATGTTGGGACAGCAAGGAGTGGATCCCATGAAGTTCGCTGCTTACAACGTTTTGGAAGACCCCGAATTGAGAGAGGGGATCAAGGAGTACAGCAACTGGCCCACTATTCCCCAACTTTACGTCAACAAGGATTTTGTCGGTGGATGTGACATCATCCAACAGATGGCACAATCTGGTGAGTTGGCTGACTTGTTGGAGACCAACGATTGCTTGGTGCCTGAAGAAGATGAGTCTCCTCAAGCCGCCCAAGTCAAGCCTGCTGATAGATCTTAATTCTGTATATATATAAACACGCTGTCTCGAACTCACGCAGACTCTTCTATCTAACTCGAGAAATGATATCTTTCTCTTTATTGATTTAAACGCGCCGATTATTAATTGATTAAATGAAACGAGTGAGTAAAAAAACCGCATAAAAGAAATCTCGACGGTCAATGCAAACTGAAAGTGATTTAAACTTCTCATGCAATATTATCTCTAGGCCGTGCCACTCTTAACCGAGGACCGTCTTCTGAGCAAGTTCAGATCGTTGAGATTGAGGGTGAATTTGAAATCCCCATTGGCCCCGCTGATAACAGATGACGATCTGGTAGCGCATTCGTCACCGTTATTTGTCAGTTTCAGTGAATCGGAGGAAAATGACGCAGACAGAATCGATAGGTGCTTTAAATCTTCCTTCGCCGTATCCACGTCATCTTCAGCTAGGAACTCATGCACTGAGTCCACGTCACCGAATCCCAGAGAATCGCTATCGATGAATCCAGAATCTTCGTCTTCGTCGCTATCAAGCTCGTCATCCTCTCCGTCACTAAAAGCGTACTGAGAGTTTTGGAAAACATCTTTGAAGCTCACATTGTTAATGGGGTTTGGTGTCCGCGGGACTGCTGTGTTCTTTTTCCTTCCAAAACTGGTCCCCACATCAAACTTGACGTTTCGAGGATCTGATTCAGACTCCTTCTCTCTCTTGTACTGCGCATAATGAGCCAACAGCTTTGAATTAACATGCGACATGGCGGGATTGTTGAAAAGTTGCTTGATGGCGACACCGGGCGATATTAATCCTTTTGTTTTTCCCAATGGACTAGGAACTCGTTTCGAAGCGCTGTGCGTGCTGGGTGTAAGCAGAAGCGAGCTAGAAGAGCTATGTAGACGTTCCAGGCAATTTTCTGGAAAATAGCTCTCTGTCTTTAACGGAACGGCCGACTGCATCCACGGATGCTTGTATATTTCATCGAGAGTGATTCTCGTCTTCGTGTTGACAACGAGCATCTTGGATATTAGATCCTTGGCGTCGGCCGATATCTCATCCCACCAAGGCTCTAAGAAGACGTAGTCGGCAGAAAGAATTTTACGGGTCAAGGCCTCATTATTATCGTCGTAGAACGGCGGAAACCCGCAAAGAGCCGTGTATAGGAAACACCCGAGCGACCAGATATCCACTGCTTTGGAGTAAAAGTTAGCCTTTGACTTTAAGCTCTTGAATCTTCTTTTGGTGGACTCCACCCCGCAGTGGATTACCTCGGGAGCAGTATAGCCAGCTGTACCGCATGGGGTTTTCAAGTTGCCCAGACCTGTGGATTTGTCCAACTGGGTTGGATCAATTTTCAATTGCTTTGCCAAACCAAAGTCAGCAAGCTTGATTACTCCAACGCATCCTCCGCCGACACCGGGGGTGAATTTCCCCTCATCGACTTTGGATTGATCGTCCGAATGACGAAGGCTAGCAGTAAACTCTTCACGGGATCTTTCCACGTAAGGAATGCTCTTGAACAAAAGGTTTTCGGGCTTAATGTCCCGATGCACCACATTGCGCAGGTGCATGAAGGATATAGCGTCTAAGAGCTGTAAGAAAACGTGGCGGGTAAGGTCTTCCGAAAAGTAGGTGTATTCGATGATCTTGTTGAAGATCTCGCCACCGTCACAGTACTCCAAAATAAGAAAGCAGTTTTCCTCGGTATGATAGTACTCGATCAACCTGAGAATGTTCTGCTGGCCACCAGAATTATTGAGAGTGTTCATGACGTGAATCTCGTTGTTGATGTTCGCCAACTGCTTCGATGAGAGGTTGAGCTTATTGATGATCTTAATAGCGACCGTCTCCTTTGTCAGCACATTTTCGCCCTTGTAGACGCTGGAAAATGCACCTTCTCCCAATAAGTTGAGGAGTTTATACTTTTTGGGCAAGTTGGGGTAGCTGTCTAGATCGAACATAGGGCTTTGGGGCTCGGAGCCGGATAGATCTTCTTCGAACATTTTTGCAATTCCACTTCTTCAAGGGAGGCAAGCAGTGGTTCTTAAGAAGTGCAGTGCAGAATCGCTAGCAGCTTAGTAATGTCTGCTGTTGCGTTTGCAGATAGCCAAAGGGATTCGATAGGCACGCAAGCAGTTCAGCGGCAGAAGAAACAGCGGGAGCGTTTCCAGGCGTGTTTCAGGCGTGTTTGAGGCGTGTTTCAGGCACACGGTGTGGGCGTAGCAGACAGCCAGAGCTGGCAGAAAACGTCAAATAGGTAAGTTTTAGGCGGCAAGGCAACTTCTGGCACAAGTGGATAAGCAGGCGGTACGGGGGCCACCGGGCACAGGACAAGCAAATGTGACAGATCCTCAGATCAGGTATTAGTGGAATTTGGCCGGGGTATAAGCAAACGGCCAGCTTCTTTCAACTACTTCACAGAGAAAAGACGCTCAAAATAAGGAACAGGTGTATCGAGATAGCCCAGGCAAAAATATGAGCCAAGATTGGGCCGAAATTGGAAAGGAAAAGGATCGGCAGAAGAAAAAAGGAGTGAGGAATTCGGGGACGGTGGAGTATTAATGAAGCGTTACCGCAGATATCTGAGGAAAGAAAAAGTTAAAAATAAAAAAAAAAAAATAAGAAACAGCGGGAACTAGAAGACGACAGTAAAGGAAGGAAAAACAGGAAAAAGGAAAAAAAAAAAAAAAAAATCTGAGACAAGATGAAACACAACGGAGGCACCCTGGCCCAAACAAAAACAGAACATTTCAAAAACGTGCCACGTCGTTTTTCCTGGGTCTGCGTTTCAAGGCAGCAGCAGCACCCGAAACAAAAACCAAAGCGGGCAGAAAAACAAAGCTGAGGATCAGCGAACCCGTGCCTCCGCCGTTCCGGTTTGTTGCAAGCGTTGCCCCACGTCCGTGACCGACGATGGCACGCCATCATGCAGTGCTGTTGCACCCCAGGTCCAGACACATGCCCAGCGGGCTATCTTTGAATTACAGCGAAGTCCGAACCTAAAACCTGGGGCATTTGCGGGGCCAGGCGAGTCTGGAGAAAATGGTAGCGTGATTCCAGCATTCTCGAGGGGTATGTGGTTGCCCCTCACGACCCCTGCTGCGAAGTGAGGTCATGGGCATCCGCAGTCCTCCATATAACCGACCCTTCCCCAGGGCCGTGCTTGCCTGGCTTTTCCGGGCCGGGGCCTGCGTCGCTGGCGGCGCCTGCTATCTTGTGCTGGGTGTCGGAGTCACCCATGCTAGCTGGTCCTGCTGCCGCGGGCTTTTACGTGTCATTTCATGCCGCCTCGGTTTGAACTACTTTTAAACCCGCGCCATGATGTCATCTGCGCGCTCGGTGGGCCTTACTGTGCTCCGCGGCCGCTTTCCCCTCCACCTCATAACACAGCCTGCTGCGGGAATCATTTCCTTGTTGGTACGAAAAGCCCGACAAGGGCGTCAGAGGTGAGGCTGTGTCACGTGCTCCAGTCCGTCCGGGTGGCGTTGCCGGCACGCTACAGACGGCCTCGAAAAGACAGAAGGTGCCTGTCTGCTGTCTGCCTGTCTGCCTGTCTGCCTCACGCTGGTGCCGATGAAATGCTGGTTGGCAAGCTGCAGGCATTAGAGGACGACGGATCTGCGCGCCTGCATGCAGTCGCCCTCTTGTCGGCAATCACAATCGTACCGGACGCGGACACCGGCCGGACATGCCATTGATCGGGCCAAATTGGTCCAGGGCCGAGCCGGACCTCCGCTCCGGTAGTTTGGAAACCCCTCCCACATTCCCGCACCTACCGTCTACCCCTCTGTCCTGCACATTGCGGTGCGCTAGTTTACGCTCGCCCACGCAGGACAATTCTCTGACTTCGGCTCGCGCCATCTCTTAAGCCGAAGGCTCTATTGAACCGTCAGCTGTGGCGTGGGAAAGTCTTACTGTGTTTGTGGTACTGCAGATGCCCATTTGTCCTGTCCTCGCTTTTTGCAGCCGCGACTTCCACTCAAATACACAAAAGGACAATCTATACCACGCCCTTGGCGCTCTTGACCACTTTCCCTCGATTCTTCTCTGATCTTTTTGGCCCCACACATCTATCATGAAGATAATACACAGTTGTTGCAGCTCAGACATGAATGCCAAAATGCAGAGGCCAAGCAGTTTGCGTTCTCCCGAAAAACACCGCCGTCAAGTAAGGCATCAAACCCCAGCGGCTTCGAGTCAACCTTTCGTCGAATGAACAGCTTATGGACGTCGTATCCCGCCAGCGTCAATCTCAACAGCCCAAGCCGCGGCTCCTCGGACCACAAGCCCAGGCAAAAAATGGGCATGCCTACAATGGCCCACAAAATTGGATTAATGAACTTGCCTGCGGGCGGCCGAATCAGCAAGGCCGCTCCCGGCGTCCCGGTGCCCCTTAACGCAATCCGCGTGGCTTTGAACGAAACATACATCGACGAGAACATGGAAATGTGTCGTTCGGGCGAAGTCTCCCGGGAACCCCAAGTCTGCCGTGACCTCTACAAATACGGGCTGGATGAAGACTTTTGGGAGCGGCCCGGCCTGAAATACGGACTAGTCGGGCCGGTAGCGGCGGCCGCTACTTTGGCAGAGGCCGGATTGACCATGGCGCCGCCGTTCGAAGCGTTCAGGGGCGAGGCTGTCGGGCACGTGATCAGCCTGGCCCAGCACAAGGGGTTGCACGACGCGCGCGCCTACCAGTATGCGCCGTACTTCGAAAACTACATCCGGCAGCCCACGGCGGAGCCCAGTCATCAGCAGTCCTACGACACGGACGCAGACTCGAGCATCCAGGTACAATACAGCTATGGCGATGGCACCGCCAACAGCGAGTGTTTTTCGGCGAGCACCGGCGAGGAGTTCAGCGACAGCTCCAATGTCCAAATTCAACTCCCGGGAATGCGGATCTAGGGAGGGTCGGGTGCAAGCGTGAGAGTGAGCGAAGGTGAATCTGCCAATCGTGCCAGCTCGTCCTGGACCGGATGGCCGCGAATCGAAAAAGCGATGGCAGCCCCACTACTGCAAGGCTCTCTTTCTAGGCACCGCCTTCGCCACATGTTCGTTCCCGCGGTTCCGACCAGCGCCGGAGCTGTCGCATCCAGACCGACCGCGCGCCTCTGGTTGCTACGACAAAACTTTCGAGCCACAAACGAAGGTCTCCCGCAGCCGATGGATCTGCTCTCTCGATAACATCCGCCAATGGTTGCCAAAGTGGCCGTGCTTAAATGCCGAACGGCGGACGAAACAAAGTGGCGGCGGCTCTGGCTCTCTGCGTGGATGGGCAGTTCGTGTCCTGCATATACTGCCTCTCGCCCCGCGCCCCGAGGCCACTGCCTGCCTCCGGGTTCTTCTTCTCGATACTCTCTCGCTCTCCCAACATTTAGACTCCAAGCGCCGCTCAACTTTATTAGAATTATCCCCGTAGGCTTCTTTCTAGACCACCCTATGGCATCATGAAGTGGACTTCGAGACTCAATGTCCTCATCCTAGTTCTAATTGCCCAAGTTTTCTATTCGCATGCGGACTCCGTGCCCACTGTAAGGCAGACTCTTGTGAGCCGCAACATAGTTGACTTTTCTGATATTCTTCAGTTTTCAAACCCTCTGGACTTATATACCCTTGTGGGCGGCAAAATCTGGGTCGCTTTAGACGGCAGCCTCACGTGGAAGTCCATTGATGACCCGAAAACGCCCCCAATCTTGTCGGTTCATAGGGATCCATTCAGAAAGAACAGTGCCGTGGCGCTAACGAAAGGAACAGTGCATCTTCACACCAAAGATCTGGGCAAAACTTGGAGAAAGTTCGAGACCCTGGCCCCCGTCGGTAAATATACATTCCACAATGTGAGATTCAACTTTGCGGACAAGCAGATTTTTATCTTGAATATCGGATTTTTCGAGGATTTTTGGGTCGAGGCTTTCGACGAAACTCTCAAACCTTGTGGTAAATTGGACTCCATGTCCAGCTGCATCTTTCCCCGATCTAACCCAGACTTCGATCCGTCTGTCAAGTCAAGTACTGTCGTTTGCGTGAGCAAAGATATGACGAGTGTTTTCCAGAGCACCGACCTCTTCCAGAAAGACAAGAGGATAATTAAGCTACCAGTGCCCAAGGGCAGTGCTATAGAATCAATCGAAGTGCACTCTTCGTTCATGATATTACAAATCTACCGTGATTTTTTCGAGCGAACACAATATCAAATTGTTACAACAAAGAATCTTGTTGACTTTTACCAGCCCTTTGGCGGATCTGTCCTCTCATTTTGGGGGGGATATGTATTCTCAGCGGACCCGTCTGGTTTTTTAATGTATTTGTATGTTGAGAGATCCATGTCCGAAGTATACGTCAGTGATGCTAGTGGCTCGAAAATGACCAAAATCGATTCAATCACAGATCTCGAATATTCATCTCCAAGATCAGATGTGCTAATCGCGAGTAAAGCCCACATGGAAAGAATTGGGATGCTGAGAGCGGAGACTCGAATTAGCACGGATCGAGGAAGGAACTGGCAACCGATGAAGATATTGGGTGACGATAGCTGTAAAATCGAGTCGGGCTGCTCAGTTTTCTTTTCTAAAATAAAAATGGTCAACGCTACTGGTGTTCTCTTGGGGCATGGTAGGCAGAGCAACCTGGATGAAATCGTGAAATTGTTTGTGTCTCTCGATGAAGGCCTCTCCTGGAGGCTGATTGGAGATGAAGCATCTGTGATGACCTCTCTCAATCAAGGTAACGTTATTCTCAAAGCCACTATAGATGCTCCAATTGAGGTCTCTTACTCTGTGGACTACGGGTTAAGTTGGCAAGCGATCCAGTTGCCCGAGCCTCTCGCGGGGGTATTCTTTACGGAGACTGATGGTCCTGGCCTCACTGCGGTGCTCATGGGAATCACCGAAAAAGATCGCCTTGCCCTCATAAGCATTGATCTTCAAAACGCCCAGGGCCTCGACGTTAAGTGTACGAAGGATGATTTTGAGACCCCTGATCCATCGAGTGTTGGCAGTAACGGTGCCTGTTGGAAAGGAAATAAAGTTGTACGCACTAGAAAAAAGCAAAATTCAAAGTGCTACATTGATGGTCCTTTGGAACTGAAAAGCGAGGTTTGCGAATGCTCCGACTCCGATTATGAATGCTCCCCATTATTTCACACATCGGAATCGAATGAATGTGTCCCCGACAGGCTCAAACTTGCCGAAAAATGCCTCGAATCTGGTCTAAAGAAGCTAAAGGTCAGTCTGCGCATAAAAATTGCAGGAAATTCGTGTGTAACGAAAAAGGGTGATGACTCGGAGTTCTCAAAGTCTCAAGAATTCGACTGCAAGGGATTGGTCAAAGACCTCAAGAATGGGAAATTAAGCAAATCAGGTATCAGAGTGGAAAGATCAGAATTCGAAGGACGTCTAGAAGAGTACTCTTACATTAAGAGTACAAATTACTCCGATAATATCGTGCTTCTCACGAGCGATAAGGTAATCCATGCCTCAAACGATGGGGGACAAACATTTGTGGATGTTCCATTGCCCGAGAGAGTATCATTTTTTATGGTGGGCCCTGTTGACTCCACTGCAATTATCATCACAATGGAGAACTTATATTACACTGAGAATGGAGCCAACACCTTCACTAGGGTGAGAGCGCCTGCTCTTCCTAATCTGCAAGGTCTCCCGATTGTTTTTGATCCTTTGGATCCTAAAAAGTTCATTTTCATAGGCGATGGCCAAGGCCTTGGTGGCAAAGATGGATCGCAAGCCTTCTATACTGAGGATTCTGGTTTGACATTCCATAAATTCCTTGACAACGTCATAACCTGCAGCTATCTCGATGAATCACTTGGCGAAAAGGCTGAGCATCTTTTGTATTGCCAAGTTGTTGAAAAT
>NXGZ01000046.1:0-32437 GCA_002893665.1 Metschnikowia orientalis | reverse complement strand
GGCAGTTGGTTGTCATAAGGGCAGTTGGTTGTCATAAGGGCAGTTGGTTGTCATAAGGGCAGTTGGTTGTCATAAGGGCAGTTGGTTGTACCAGGACTGTTGCTTAGCATCAGAACTGTTGGTTGTCATCAGAACTGTGGGTTGTCATCAGAACTGTTGGTTGTCATCGCAACTTTGAAAGGCAATCGTTTGGGATCCCGCGTAAGAGGTGCCATTTCAGCCTTTCTCAGTGACTCGGATTATTTGCAGTCATCAGACGTTCTACAGCGCTCGCAGGTCTTGACGTCATAGATGGCGGTCCCGACCCGCATGAACTCTTTGCTTGCGGAGAAAGTTAGTAAATGTTTTCTCAACAAGTGCCTCTGCCAGCCAGAGCACCAGACAGCTGGCGGAAATGGAAACCAGACACCACCAGGACCGTGGCGAGCGTGCACCTCATCCCGCGAGCACACTGTAGCGTAGTGCACACAAGCGCACCACCAAAAGCTCCCTGAAAGCGAGCGACCAAAGCCTCATCTTAGCTCCAAAAGCATCATGCCCGGCCAGGAAGAGTTGGTTGCGCAGTTCCAGCACATCGGCTTGAATGAAAAGAAGTCGTCGGAAATCGTCAAGAACAAGAAGGTCTGCGAGGCCTTCTCCGCCATTCTCGCAGAGGGAAACGTCCTGTCACCCTTGGACGACAAGACCCTTAACTTGTTGCAGGCCTTGGCTGTGGACAGCAAGGTCTTGGTCGAAGAAAACGAGGTGTCCCAGCGAAAACTCGCCACCGCTGCCATTTTGGACGGCCGCTTGAAGTCCAATTTGCAGGTGTCGGAGGCAGTTTCGTACATCAAAGCAGCCGGTGACCAGGCTACGGTGGCAGGCTTGGACAGCGCCGCCGGCGTGGGGGTGGAGTTGTCACGTGAAGAGATCAAGGCAAGCATCGTCAAGTACATTGAGCAGAACAAGGCCAGTGTGGAAGCCAAGCGATATGCCGGAGTGCCTGCGCTTTTGGGGGAGACGAAGAAGCTCAAGGAATTGAAGTGGGCGGCGCCCGGGCTCTTCAAGCCGATCATCGACGAGATTGCGCTCGAGATGTTTGGGCCCAAGGACGAGCGGGACGTGGTGAAGAAGGAAAAGAAGAAAAAGCCCACGGCAAGCAAACCCGCCGAAAAGAAGGAGGCCCGTCCCGAGCCCGAGCGCACCATGTACACCGAGGGCTTCCTCGGCGACTTGCACAAGGCCGGCGAAAACCCCCAGGCGTACTCCGAGTTGATGAAGGAGCACTTGGAGTTCACCAAGGGCAAGGTGTTCACGCGGTTTCCACCCGAGCCCAACGGATTCTTGCATATCGGCCACTCCAAGGCTATCATGGTCAACTTCGGCTACGCCAAGCACCACGGCGGCAACTGCTACTTGAGGTTCGACGACACCAACCCCGAGGCCGAGGAAGAGGTCTACTTCAACAGCATCAAGTCCATGGTGGACTGGTTGGGGTTCCTGCCATGGAAGATCACGTACTCCTCGGACTACTTCGACCAGTTGTATGAGTTGGCCGAGAAGTTGGTGACGGTGGGCAAGGCCTACGTGTGCCACTGCACCGCCGAAGAGGTGAAGGCGCAGAGAGGCATGAAGCCAGACGGCACTCTTGGCGGCGAGAGGTATGCCTGCCCACACCGAGACAACTCAGTTGAAACCAACATGGCGGAGTTCCGCAACATGAGGGCCGGAAAGTACGAGCCCGGCAAGGCCACGCTCAGAATGAAGCAGAATCTCGAGTCTCCCTCGCCGCAAATGTGGGACTTGGTGGCCTACCGGGTGTTGAATGCTCCGCACCACAGAACCGGCGACAAGTGGAAGATCTACCCCACGTACGACTTCACGCACTGTTTGGTCGATTCTTTCGAGAACATCTCCCATTCGTTGTGTACCACGGAGTTTAGACTCTCCAGAGAGAGTTACGAGTGGTTGTGCGATGCCTTGCACGTCTACAGACCGGCCCAGCGCGAGTACGGCCGACTCAACATCACGGGAACCATCATGTCCAAGCGGAAGATCGCCAAGTTGGTGACGGATGGCCACGTGCGCGACTGGGACGACCCCAGATTGTTTACGTTGGAGTCCATCAAGCGCCGTGGAGTGCCTCCAGGCGCAATCTTGTCGTTTATCAACACTCTTGGCGTCACGACCTCCACCACAAACATCCAGGTCATTCGTTTCGAGAGTGCGGTGAGACAGTATTTGGATGCCACCACGCCAAGATTGATGTTGGTATTAGACCCCGTTCTTTGTGAGGTTGACGGCGTGCCCGAGGACTTCCAGGAAACCGTGGAGATGCCCTACAAACCTGGTGCAGATGAGCAGTTTGGAACCAGAAAGTTGACCTTCTCGAAGCGCTTCTACATCGACAGAGATGACTACAGAGACGAAACCAGCAAGGAGTACTTCAGATTGGCGCCTGGCCAGCCCGTTGGGTTGATGAAGGTTCCCTTTAGTGTCAGCGTCAAGGAGGTGGTCAAGGACGACCTGGGCAAGGTCACCAAGATTGTGGTAGACATTGTCAGAGGCATCAAGCCCAAGACATACATCCAGTGGATCGGGGAGCACGATGCCCAGCCCATCAAGGAGGTCAGAATCTACAACCAGTTGTTCAAGAGTGAAAACCCAAGCGCCCATCCAGAGGGCTTTTTGAAGGATATCAATGAAGCGTCGGAGGAGGTGGTCAAGGGCGCTATCATTGAGAAGGCGGGATTCCAAAACGTCGAGCTGAAATCTCCATTCAATGTTGGAATCGAGGGCTCGGAGTTCAACATCGCGGAGAAACCCGGCCCACAAACTGTCCGTTTCCAGGCCTTAAGAATCGGCTATTTCTGCATGGATAAGGAGAGCACGGACGATGGTGTCATCCTCAACCGCGTGGTGACACTCAAGGAAGACTCGGCCAAGAAATAGCGAGAAGAGCAACGCAAGTTGACGTGCTTGGATAGCGCCGTTTGTTAGTTGGCAATGGTCGGCTTTGAACCCGCCCGGCACAGCCATATGCGGAAGCCAGAGACACCTACGAAGAATTGCAGCAGACCCGAACACCACAGCATAATCCGCAACAGCGGCACCGGAGACGGTGCACGTCCGGGCCGCAGTGAAACATACACGGTCCGTTTTGGTGACCAGTCGTAATGCCAAAGCCCCAGTAATTGCCTCGTAAGTAGGCTGCAGTGCGCGTGCTTCCCCCAGGTCTGGTGTTGCCTGCAGGCCGGCAGCTGTGCGCCGTGATCCAAGTTCTTTTTTCGGCCCTAACAGGCTCACCAGAAGCAGAAGCCAACTCGGTGCCCACAAGAAAAGACTAATTCCCGACAAGCGTCAACCCAGAACCACGCAAACGGACTGCATCTGCACCCACCAAGCCGCTGTATCGGAATAGTTTCGAAGATCCGCGTTTTCCCCGCTTAAAAAGGGAACAGAATCGGGAGGCAAATCCAAGGTCATTCACTTTAGTGGCAGGGGCTTTAAACCGGAAAAAAGGACCCACAGCCGCCTTTTGAATAGAAACGAACCAGCCAAGTCCCAAAAAGAGGATAGTCGTCCCACTGCCAGAGGCTAGGTCCATCATAGATCCGGCGGCCCAACAGGAGAATTCCGAGTCACCAGGAAAAGTCCGGCCATAGAAAGAACCGGCACAGAAAACACCAATAGAAACAAGGCTGAAACAATAAACAGCCCAGGCCAAGAAACTCGCGAGTTCGAAGAGAAGTTTGGCCTTCAAAGCAGCCAGGCTCAGCATCACCACAAACCAGACAATCCGTCCCCCTTGTGGTGCAAGCTAACTACTCAAAAAGGTCAGCAATGTCAGGCGAAACCGGAAAGGACAAGCGACCCATAGACGAGGGCGGGAAGGCGAAAGCGACGACAGGCGTGGCTAAAGCTTACAAATCGCCAGTGCCAGGCACGGTCCCAGGCACGGTCCCAGCCCAAGCACAAGCACCGGCCCATGCATCCGTCCATGCAACAAGCGACTTCTATTTTGCCGACAGGGACCCCAAAGCCAGCCGTGCAAACAAAGACTTGGCCAAGGGGATGCACAGTATCCTGCCCCAAAGCAGCACGCAACAAAGCGAGGCGGAATTCGGCGGGGCAGGCGGCGGGGCCCACACCAAGCCGGTGTTGCAATCGCCGCTCCTGACAAGCAGCATTTTCCAGCGCCAGACCCCTAAGGAGGGCCTTTTAGCGGCCACAGCCGGCGGAGCAGCGGTTCCAGGCCAGTTAGGCTTCATGGAGGGGCTAATAAAAGATGAAAACCGGCCTCGCGGGCAGTCGGTGTCGTTTTGCGACTCGGACTCCAGCGAAATCTGCCGCCGGTTCACGATTCTGGCCCAGCCGCTGTCGCTGAACTTGGCCACGACCAGCCGCACCGGCCTGGTGATCGGCATCACGCCCCGAAAGATCTCCAACAATGAGAGTTTGTTGAATTTGAGCAGGAACAACTCTGTCACGGGTCTTCCGGGCAGCAAGGGTGACCCGGCGTACGGCCAGGGCACACAGGAGCGCCTCGAGGGCACTCCTACCATCGACAAGTATTCCTTCACCCAGAGTTTGCTCGTGCTGGAGTCTCGGTTTTCGCCGTCGCCACCGTTGGTCAAGACCGCGTCCTCTTCGCACATCACGTCGCCAAAATTTGGGCTTGGCAATGCGGGATTCGCCAGCGAGCCCAACGGCGGGTTCCTCAACCGAGAGTCTCGCCGCGGGTCCGAAACCCTGGCTCCTGTTTCGAGAAACTCGTCTGTGAAACGTTCCCAGAAAGCGCTAGTGGACTCCTCGCTCAACAACTCCGCCGTCCCCTTCCAACAGTACTTGACCAAAGAAGACGACAAGAAGTTCCATATCTTGTTGGCCTGCACCGGGAGTGTGGCCACCATCAAGGTGCCTATGATTATAGACAAGCTTTTCCAAATCTTCGGAGCAAGCAAGATATCAGTGCAGCTTGTTGTCACGAAATCTGCTTGCCATTTTCTCAAGGGACTCAAAATACGCAAGGACGTGAAGATTTGGAAGGACGAGGATGAGTGGACAAATCTATCTGAGCCTCACATGAACGCCGTCGCAACCACCACTGCCACGACATCTGAACAAACAAAGAAACCAAAAAGTACGAGTGACAAGCTCATCCTTCACAACGAATTGCGCAAGTGGGCCGACATTGTCTTGATCGCTCCCTTGAGTGCCAACACGTTGGCCAAGCTTGCACATGGAATTTCAGACAATCTCATCACATCGATTTTGCGTTGCTGGGGCTCTGTTTCCGGCGTCGGCACCACCAAAAAGCCTGTTTTGGTTGCTCCTGCCATGAATACTCTCATGTATACCCACCCGTTGACAAGTAAACAGCTCAAAGTATTGGCGCTGAACGAGGAGGGCTTTGGGTTCGAGGTCTTAAGACCCGTGGAGAAGGTTTTGGTCTGTGGCGATATTGGAATGGGCGGGATGATGGAATGGCTGGCCATTGTGGAGACATTGAGAATGAGAATCAAGGATTTGATTTTGCAAAAGAGTGCCCTAGAAGGTCTGGAGTTACCTCTCGACGAGCATGATGATGAAGACGTGGAGAGCGAGACAAAAAGTTCCGAACGTCGTGGCGATGATGATGACGATGATGACGATGATGATGATGATGATGACGATGATGACGATGATGACGATGATGACGATGATGACGACGAAGAAGAGAATGCAGATAATGAGTTCGATGAGAAGAGGCCGAGCAGTGAAGTTGAAAAGGAAAGAAAGCAGGCCAAAAAGGAAGGAGGCGAGACTTTAAGTGTGGCACCGAAGAAAAGTCAGCTAGGAGGCATTGGGCGCCACAAGGAAGAGGCACATGTTGACAACAAGAACGGCGGCAACCTGAAAGCCATTGGGCACGCGCTAATAAAGGATAGGATTGGAGAGGGAATCGATGACGTCCAGCGCACGATCACGCCAGTGAGCGCAGAGGCGCAGTCTATCATTTAATGAAAGAAGCAAGAGGAAAAAGGACCAGGAATGCTACTACCTTGGCTACGCAGAGGAGATGTATCACGCAAGCCCGGGTCCAATGCACAAAGAAGATGGTCTTGGCCCAATGGAGACAATCGAATTTTCATCATTCGGCTGACTAGATATTGAATACAAGATTGGTCGAGGAAGACAAGGGGGAGAGGTATCGTAGATGCTCTTGGTCCCAGGCTTGGATCAAGCTTGGAATGGAGGCGGCGTCATGGGACAGAAGCTGGCGATGACGGGCTAGCGTTTTGGCCATGGTAATATTGTAGAGAAGACTGTCGACCAAATCGTCAACCTTCTTCACGGAGTCAGAGATGTTCAAGCCAGACTTGAGAGCAACTTTCTTCTTGGGGTTGGACAAGGAGCAGAAGTCAGGCGGAAGACGATGCAGGATAGAGGATAAGTCGAATGGAGCACAGGTCGGGTCCAGAAGCCAGCCGTACAAGAGCTTCGTGCGGCAGACCTTGGACTGGGCTGCAGAGACTTTGGACAGACGGGACAAGAAGCGAGAGAGCCAGAAATTGACCATCTTGCCGGCGTTCACGGGAATTAGCTGGGTGGAGGCGATGGAGGGGTTGACGGACTGCCGGGCAGCAAACGCAGCATAGATCATCTGTTCCAAAGAGAAGTTCAAAAGCACATTGGGCAAGGTGGCCTTATTGGAGTTGGAGCGCGTTCGTTGGTTTTCGATCGTGATGATATGGGGCACCCATGTTGGCGAGACAAGCACGGAATCGACCACGGCGACAGCCAAGGAAGCCATATAGGGCATGGAATCCACTAGCGCATCAGAGCCATCGTAGTCCGGATTGCCAAACAGCTCGTGGAGATTGATCACGTTCCACTCGCGGAGCTGCATGGCGCAGTTGGAGTACGCTGCTTTGGAATAGGAGAAATGCTTGATGCCCACGTCCACGGACAAGACGTGACACGGGCTGTTTTGGGGCGGCGCCGCCAAAAGCTTGTCGGCCAATAGGGCCGAGCGCTGGATGGCATGGACCCGCGCCGCTTTTGTTCCTGCAGTGAGGTAGCCACAGTGGAGGGCTAACGAGTGAAGCACGTCATTTTTGAGGGTGTTCATGGAAAAGACAAGAAGCCGGCAACACCACACCGCAAATGGACATACACGCGAGCCAGACGGTGTGAGGTGAAGGTGAAGAGCCGCGGAGCAGGCCCGTGCACCGCCGCGAGCCGCGGTGAAGCCGCCGCGAAACGCGAGCCGCCAAAAGTCGGGCGAGGCGTCCGCGGGACCTCTAGGGACCGGCCTTGGCGGCCCCGTCCTCACCGCCCACTTCTTGCGGCGGTGCGCCCAGCGAAAGAAATTTCGAGGCGGGCGTGCGGCAAAGGCGGGCGGCGTATGCGCGGAAGACTGCTGGATCCAGTTTGGGCACGGCTGAGGCCGAAAAGCACATGGTCACAAGAGAGCCGCAGAGGCACGAGATGACGTCAAAGAGAGATAAGCTCGGGCCAAGAGCCACTGCTGCGAAGAGCAACAGTCGGAACAACTGGACGCCTGCACCGGGGGACTTTGGCGCTCGTGCCTAAACAAGATAACTAATTGTATGTAGATGAGGATAATATACCCGACGCGGGTGCAAGGGTCAGCAAATGAAAAGCGGCCAAGAGCGCGGGCCATGCGCAGATCTTTTGCCGGTTAAATATAGCTTGCGGAATCTCGCACACAAAGCCGCGTGCAGGACATCACCCGAGAATCTTTCCGTGGCTGCGACAGAGTTGGGGAAAGGCGGGACAGTGGCGCCAAAGGCGCCGGGAGAGGCACGGATGTGGCTTCTTTAGAGGTCAGTTCTAGGCTGAGGACAGCACACACTGCTCAGAGCCATTTTCGCCAGCGGCTGCCGATTGTGGTGGCGGTACCTGCAGCCAGCCACATGTTGTGGGTGGGGGCTCTGACTGCGGCGCGGGGGCACGGATGTCAAAGTTGGTGCGCATTTTGTGTTCGCTCGCAATGATAAGAAACCAAGCCCGCGGCGGGTGAGCAGGGCATGGAGTTGGCCGGCGGGGACGTGGGTCAGACCTGGATGTACGGGAGTAGCCCCGTGTTCTGCTAGTGGAGGGGGTAGCCTGCCATAGAGCAAAAACGGACGTTGGCAGAAGACCTGGCAGAAAAAGGAACCCGATAGAAAGATTGCGCGGCAGGCCCGATTAGTCACAAGTAAGAGAGGCGTCATGCAGCTTGCGGTGTCTGCAGGATCCGGCTGCATAGGGCGTGGCCATGCGTGGGCGCAGACGAAAAAACCGCACGGGACGAACTTTCGGTGAGACCGAAATCCGCTGCGGCCGGCACATAGACGCGACTGCTAATTAACTTGCCGTCACTGAGGCGGGCCATGTGCGTCGCCGGTTGCAGCGCGGCAAAAATTCTCAGGGTATAAAAACAGGGCGGATGCCGGCTCAGCAAATTTTTTCCTCAGTTACCTTCGTTTAACAATGCAATTCACCACTGTTGTCCTTGCCTTGACTGCTGCTTCTGCTGTTTCTGCTGCTAACGCCACCAACGGTACCAACGGTACTAACGGTACTAACGGTACCTCCACCTCCGCTGACTCCGGTGCCCAAATTGTTGGTGCTGGTGTTTTCGGTGCTGTTGCCGCCGCTGGTGTCGCCATGTTGTTGTAAGTGGTTTAATAGAATACTCTTAATATAAATTAATTCAGCAATCATCTGTTTATTGTAGGCATCTTATCACTGTAGACAAGGGGTTGTCCGTCGACGTGTCTGTCGTTCAAGCATCGAAGCATGCTCGGGAAGTAATGGTCTCTGGGTCAGTCTGCACAGCATAGCATGTGATTTCTCGGAGTCCCCGTGTTTTAGTCTTGGGTGCCTAGACGCTGATCTGTATTCACCTTTACTAGTCTGGTGCAGCAGCGTTCTCATGAATATGGTGGACTTGATACGGAAAATTGCCGTTGACGTGATAGGAAGCAGGCCTCCACCGGTAGTGCCGAGTTCATAAGATGGAGGCTATTTGAAAACATAAAAGCACAAGGAAAAGGGAATGGAGCAGTCAAACGGAGCAGCCAAACCGACTCATCTTACAATCAAGCTAGTTAAGAAAAACGCTTGGAATTCGAGTCCATGGAGTTGAGGAATGTGTCTCAAAGAGAATGCATAGAATTAGACTGCAAATCTCTGAGATCTTGTAAATCCACGAGAACCCGAACCAGATGAAGGATGACTTCGAATCTAAGAGACTCTGTAATAAATCACAAATCAAGAAAAAAGTTTCAAGTAAGGTTTACGGCATTTTACTGTGATTCTATTGATCAGTCAGTTTTAAGTATAAGAATGACAGCAACGTGACAATGTCTAATTATTTAACATTGGTAACCACGAAACGTGATATTTGTCCATCCATGTTTTGATAGAATGTGATACTGGTAGTGGTATAATGGAAGGTTAGAATCATTGACCAATAAGTTATTGTTCTAGAATGAGACCAGTACTATATGATCTAGAGTAACGTATCATCTGGAGTAACGTATGATCTAGAGTGACCTTTGATAACCAGTACTGCATGGTCTGGAGTCACGAATGATAATCTGGAGTAATTTACAACTAGGGCAATGCATGACTAGGGTATATGGTAATCTAAGGTATCTTAGAACAATGTATGGTAATCAAATGCATAAGTAAAACAATATCCTAATGCATAAGTACAACAATATTCTAATGCATAAGTAGAATAAAATATGAAGAAAACGATGAGCAGTTGTCTTAGTGGCACTTTAGATACCCCCTCAGGTCCGAAGGATCAAAGGGTCACATCAGGGCAGCGAAAAGTCAAGAAGTCTATAAATGAGCCTATTTAAAAGCAAGTGAGCCCGGAAGCAGCGAGTAAACCTTGCAGTCAGAAACCTTGCAGTCAGAAACCTTGCAATCTGCACTACAAGCACAGCAGCAACAGCCGCCTACTTCTGAGAGGGCCGGGCCTTGGGCCCCCAGTCCTTGGTCGGGTTCTCCTGGAAGCGCACCATCTTCAATCTGCGCAAGCGAGAGACCAGGTCACTCTGGGCATTGGCGGAGTCAAAGTCGATGGCCGGGTTCTCCGGCACATTCTGCAAGATCTTGTAGCCGACCATGCCGGCCGTCAACTTGGGATTGCGGGCCAAGTCCGCGGAGAGCAGGGCAATCTTGTCGGACAACTTCTGGCGGCGGTCCGGGTCCAGCTCCAGCAGAAGCCGCAGGTGGTACTCCAGCACAAGCTTCTCGTTGCTGCGGCGCAACCACGCCACAAACACCTGCAACACGTGCTGCCAGGGCGCCGAGGTCTTGACGCAGTTCTTCTTTGCATGGGTGAGCGACACGGCGTGGCCCAAGTTGCCCACGGCGCGCGCAAAGTCGTCGATGGCTATGGGCGGGGTCTTCAAGTAGCTGGAGAGCAGGTTCAAGTTGAAGTAGAAGGGCGTGGACAACTCGCTGCGGGCCAAGGTGAGCATGCCCTTGATGCGGTCGCGCGTGCCGTAGACGTCGGGCGAGGCGGCTTGGTTGAAGCGGAGAATCTCGTCGATGAAGTCGTGGTCGTGGAGGCGGCCGCCCCACATCGGGCCGGCCACGTGGAACGGCCGCTCGCAGTAGGCGCAGTGCGGGCCCGGGAGCTGGGCCAAGCGCGGCGTCTGGTGCTTGTTGTCGGAGACGCGGCCGAGCCGCTGGTCCACCACGTCGCCGCAGCCCACGCAGTGCAACGGGAGCGCGGTGGCCGCGGCCAACTGCTTCACCTGGATGGGCTTGGTGCACACGCGCACGAACACGCGGAAGTAGTAGTCGATGGACAAGGAGAGCACGGGCTCGATGCACTTTTTGTGGCGGGCGGCGGCGGAGGCGATGGCGCCGAGCACGAGGCGGATGCCGGCCTCGTGGTTCATTTCCAGGCCCATGAACGTGTTGCCGAAGTTGTTGCCGCCGTAGAGCGAGAAGCACTTTTCGGGGTACCCGGACCCGGCGAGCACGCCGGCGTCGGTGCAGGTGACGAGGAGCAAGCCGTTGTCGCGGACCAGGAGGAGCGCCGACTCGAGGAACGGCGCGGCCGTGCCGTAGGGGTCCAAGTCCACGATGTGGAAGCGGTCCGCGTCGCTGACCAGGCCCATGTACTTGACGGCGTCGCCCTGGTGGCCCACCACCACGTGCTGGAGGCCGTTGTGTTGGGCGCTTCTGTTGATCGACTGCACTGCTTCGGGCAACAAGTCGTTGGCCACGACGCGGGCGACCTGGGGCACCTCGTGGCCGTAGCGCAAGGCGCGGAGTCCGGTGGCGGACAAGGCCTCGAGGATGCGGACGAAGGGGGGGTCGTTTGTTTCAGTGTTTGTTTCAGTGTTTGTTGTGTTTGTTTCAGTGGCTGTTTCAGAATTGGCTGTTTCAGAATTGGCTGTTTCAGTGACTGTTTCAGTGTTTGTTTCAGTGACTGTTTCAGTGTTTGTTTCAGTGTTTGTTTCAGTGGCTGTTTTAGTGGCTGCTTCACTGCCTGCTTCACTGCCTGCTTCACTGCCTTTTTTGCCTATTTCATTGCCGGTTTTGCCGCTTTCAGCATGGCTGGCTGCAAGCCGCCGCCTCTTTCCCCGAAGCTCTCGACTACCCGCCTTACTCGCCTTGTACTGCCCGAGCCACGCGTTGATCGCCATCACCGACAAGTCCCGGTTGAACTGCTGGATGTGGTTGTAAAACACCTTGTCCTGCTTGGGCGCCAACACCGTGGCCTTGCCCTCCTTCACCACATTATACTCACTGAGATCCATCGACATTCGGGCACTCCGGTACAATCTGCTACTGATCCGCCGCTGCATGGTTTTTTCTCCGCTGCTCTGGGGTTCCTGATGCCTGCGCGGTCCCGTGACCCGCCGTCGTGCGCGCCTCATCGCGCCTGCCTCGTTTCCTCACTCCACTTCCCCTTCCCTCCACTTCTACCCACAATGTCCGATCCGGTTCTGGGTGCTCTTATCCAAGACGCCTTGGAAGAGGCGGTCTCGCAGGTCGCTGAGGCCTCGCCCCCTGTGTCCGACTCAGACTCCGCCTTCGACTCAGACTCGCCCTATGACTCCGACTACGTTTCCGATTCCGCTTGGGATTCCGACTACGCCCTTCTGGCTCAGCAGCAGTGGGAGGAGAGCATGAACCAGCTCTCTTCGCTTGTCAACTTTGTGTTTTTCCCGTACTTGGGCAAGTTCTTGGGGCGCCGGACCGCCCATGCCATGTGGCGTTATTTTGCTGACTGGTGGTGGCTTTAGCCGCTCTGCCTTTTGCATCATCTCCGGCTGGCTTCGTCCGGGCTCTTTGGCCCTGGTGTCTGGATCTTGGGTGTTTTGTTGTTCTGCCACTCGTGCCCGCCAAGTACTTCTTTTTTGGGTCTGGGTCTTTTGACTGTGTCACTGTCTAATTGGCTTTAATTGCTTGTCTTGCTGTCTGATGGTTTTAATAACTTGTCTTGCCTGATGGTTTTAATAACTTGTCTCGCTGTGCGATCGGTCAATGGCTTAGAGTGTGAGCTCGAACGTCTTGATGGCCTGGGATTGGATTGGATTTCTGGTGCTCGGTCAATCAGCTTTCTAGGCTGGTCAATTGGCTTCCTGTAAATTGTGCTTGGATCCCAGGCTTATTGTCATTGACTTCTTTTCATCGCTTTTTTGGTCCATGTTCTCATTCTGCATCGTTCCAATAAGTCGTGCTTTTTTGTTCCACGTGTTGTTCAATTTTAATTGACTCTGAAGTCCCAAATTCAACATGTTTCATCATCTCATTGCTTATTCCATCTTGGTGAATCCTCAATTCCGTGGTGTGAGTCTTTTGGTTCCTCCGCTTCAAACATGCATCGATTAAGCTGGCCTTCCTGTCTACCACTTGAGTTGGTTCATCTGTTTCAGTTCATTTGTTTTATTGTGCCGATTCGATTGACTTTCAACCTCGCACCACCGTGAGCCCTTGCATCTCTTGGTTCACTTGCCTTTTGGCACTCTTAACAAGTAAGATTTAATGTTAAGTCCCTGTTGAGTCCCTGTTGAGTCCCTGTTGAGTCCCTGTTGAGTCCCTGTTGAGTCCATGTTATACATATATCAGTCCTGAGCTTTCTTTACATCAATAAAATTGCATACGAACTACTCGAAGTTTAACGTTGTTGCCAATCTCGCTACGGTGCTGGACTTGAATCGGTGTCATCACAATCCTTGCATCGCTTCACAAGTCCATGCACCAACCATTACGCTTACTGGTTTGTAGCCAATCACTCCATGTAGCAAATCACTCTTAAAGCCAAGGACACTTTGGAATGACAAAATATACGGCAAATTATACTTTGAGAAGACAGACTAAATTTTGTGACTACACTTTTTAACTACACTTTGAAAGCCACTGTAGCTACAATTTGAAAAACACTTTATAACTACACTTTGAAAAGACTTTTTGTATACACTTTGAAAAACACTGTGCAACTACACTTTGAAAGACACTGTACAACTACACTTTGAAAATCACTTTCTAACTGCACTTTGAAAACCACTTTCAAACTACACTTTGAAAACCACTTCCAAACTACACTTGCTCTACTTGAGAATGATTTTTAAATAGACTTTGAAAAGCAATTTCAAATTACACTTTGAAAACCAGTTTCAAACTAAACTTGCTACCCTTGAGAATGATTTTTAAATAGACTTTGAAAAACACTTTCAAATTACACTTTGAAAATCAATTACTACGATTAACTACACTTTGAATATTCATTTCATAACTTGGACATAAAAATAGCTACGTTGGCTCTCTTTAGATTGTACCCACGAGGTTCTGGAATCCCGTGACAATATTAGGATTGACCAAGGTCAGCTGGAGAAGCGTCGTGAAGGGGTATAGGATCCCCGTGTTGACCCTGTTGACGACTTCTCGCACACATCGCACGTAGTCATCCAAAGACGTGATGCCGTCTTGGCCCCCGCTCAAAGACGAGAAGATGGACGAGTTCTCGGAAGAGGGCTTGGCCAGCGGCTGCGACGGAAGAATGATATTGCTGGGCAGGTTGAACTCGCTCTCTGTGTAAGTAGCAGGAAGGTACTTCAACAGATCGGCCACTATAAGAAAAATCTCCATAAAGAGCTTGAACACGATTTTCGAGGTGAAGAGCGGGTCCAACCGGATGTTGATCTCAAGCTTTTCGATGAGAAGCTGCCTTGAATTGAGCCGTATGGGCGAGCTCTGGGCATTGCCACTTAGCGTGGACGTCGAGCCATCGTTTGAGCCACCCGTGCTGTCGGCAATGGCGCTATTAGACCGTTTGGTGTGCAAGGTGGGGTATACCAAGGAGCTGCGGCTGATGGGCAGCCCGATGTCGAAGTTTTTCATGATGATGGACCAGTTTTTGACGAAGTTGATGTGGTGCAGCGGGATCGGAAGCGCTGGTTTTTCGAAGCCTTCGCCGAACGGATTGCTGTTTTGTTTGGCTCCACCCACGTGTGACTTGCGATACGAGTCCTGCTGCGCTTGCTTCGTGTCATAAAGCTCCTTTTCCACCTGGAACGTCCGAACAAGGTTACCTAGAGAGATGGAGAGCTTTAGGAGCTTGTTGACGGCCACTTGGTTGCTCTGTTCCCAGACGGATTCGGTGATTTCGAGTCTGCTGAGGTCCGCGTGTCTGATTTTGAAGACGCCCAAGAAGAACGTGGTTGACTCGGAGCCGGGGGTGAACGGCACGGCTCGAAGCACGTGCCTCAACTGTTCCAATTCGTCGTCGACGAGATCAGTGATGTTCATATCTGAGGTCTATTCTAGTTTCTCTTAGTTTCTTTTGAGTTCCTTTTCAGTTCCTGAAGTTCCTTTTAAGTTCCTTTTGAGTTCCTTTTAAGTTCCTTAAGTTCCTTTTAAGTTCCTTTCAAATTCTTTTAAGTTCCTATTGAGTTCCTTAAGTTCCTTTTGAGTTCCTTTTGAGTTCCTTTCGAGTTCCTTAAGTTCCTTCAAATTCTTTCAAATTGTTTTAAACTCTTTTTCTTCAGTTTCTCTCTCATACGTCTCCAGCTCTGGCTGGTTCTTTTTCTTTGGGTCCTTTTCTTAAGTCGGGTCCTTCAATTCTTTAAGCTTTTCTGTAATTTCCTCTGAGCTCCTGTTCCACTTTCAAGCTCCCGTTGACCTAGTTTGATCTCTTTATTCCTGCCTCCACTTGGCTCACAGCGGCTATCTGTTAAGGTCTGTTTCAATCTTGAACCTGCTAGAGATCAACAAAAAGAATTTACCTATATTATGTGTATTGATACATATCTACGTGGTGAAGCGGGTCTCGTCTAGAAACAGGCGAGATGTACGGATGTGCGCACGCGCGCGCGTTCCTTGTCGCGGTCTCCACAGGGCCCGGCTTCTCCGCATGCTCGTGCTTGTTCTCGTCTTGGCGCTCGTGCTAGCCGTCGCGACCGTCCTCTGGGGCGACCTGCCGGCGGCCCGCGGCACACCCGTGCACCACCTCTATCAGCGCATGGTCACGTGCGGCGTGCGGGTGTCCGGGTTCTTCAGCACCCACCCATGGGTCTATGGCATGCTCCGCTGGCTCGTGCCCGGCTTCTATGTGGCGGTCGTGGCCACGTGCGTGGCGCAGTTCTTCTGGCACGTGCACGGGGCGGTGCCCGCGGGCCACGACTTCTTCATCGGCGCCTGCCTTGCGCTGGTGGCGGTGGCCACGCAGCTTGTGGTGTTTTCCGACCCCGGGCGGCTTGACCGGCACTCCGTGGACGCAGCCATGCACCGCTACCCGGCCAACGGGCTCATTTTCTTCGACAAGCACTGCGGCACGTGCTCGTTGCCCAAGCCCGCCCGGTCCAAGCACTGTCTGGCGTGCGGCCGCTGTGTGCTCTTGTATGATCACCACTGCCTTTGGGTCAACAACTGCGTGGGCGAGCGCAACTACCGCTGGTTTCTCTTGTACTTGGCGGCCAACATCGTGATGATGGCGTATGGCGGCTGGTTGTGCTGGGCGGCCATGGCCCGGCGCCTGGACCCGTGGCATGGCGTGGCGGGGCTCTGGCACACCATCACTCGCACGTCCCATGCCAACCGCGTGGCTGGCACGTTGATGCTTATGGCGGGCATTTTTCTGCTCATCACCGCGGCGTTTGCCGCTCTCCACTTGCGGTACATCTATCTCGGGGTGACCACCAACGAGGCCGACAAGTGGGGGGAGATTGAGCACTTGGTGTCCTTGGGGGTGCTCTACCGCGTGCGGCACCTGGGCGTGTACGTGGAGCAGTCCATGATGCTGTGCAACGGCTCGTATGTGCCGGTGTACATTTCGTTGCTGGACGAGGCCGTGGTGCTTGAGAATCCCGATCCGGCGCTGCTTGAGCCGGTGCCTTCCATGGCGCTGCTCGACAATGTGTATGACCGTGGGTTCTGGGCCAATCTTTGCCAGCGGGTGCTGGTGCTGGCCTGAGGTGAGACTGCTGAATTTGACTCTGGAACCTGACTCAAATCTCTGGAACCTGACTCAAACAATTTGAAGTGACTTGACCCAAATCTCTGGAACCTGACCCAAATCTCTGGAACCTGACTCAAACAATTTGAAGTGACTTGACTCAAACCACCGGTTGCTAAACTGACTCAATTGACTCATTCACTCAATTATATGACACCTGAATCAAACAACCCGGCTTTTCAAACTGACTCAATTGACTCAAGCAGCCTGATTCAAACGATTTGAAGCTAGTTGACTCGAACAATTCGCCCAAACAGCCTGTCTTAATTGAATCAGTCGCAAACAATTTGAAGCAACCCCGGTGTTCCAAACTCAATTGTATCTGACAACAACTGGCTCAAGTACATCTGATCAATTGACCCGGCTTTTAAACGGACTCAATGGCTATGACCCAAGAACCTGACTCTTGAATGAATGACCCAAGAACCTGACTCTTGAATGGAATTACCCAAGAACTTGACTCTTAAATGAATGACCCAAGAACTTGACTCTTGAAACTCAAATTACCCAAGAACCTGACTCTTGAAACTCAAATGACCCAAGAACCTGACTCTTGCATGAATGACCCAAGAACCTGACTCTTGAAACTCAAATGACCCAAGAACTTGACTCTTTCAAATTACCCAAGAATCTGACTGTTGAATCTGAAACTCCCCGCGGGCGCTACCCAGGTTCCTTCAACCGACACATGAGCCGCTTGGGCACGTCGATTCTCTCCTGCCGAATGACAATCCCATTGGCTTGGCGAACCTGCGGCTGGCTCCCGACCCGCCCGGTCTCGGCCCGCCCGCTGCCGCCATCCGCCACGCCAAGAAGCTGCTTCAACACCCGTGCGTGCACAGGATCCACGGGCCAGTGCCGCACCTGCCCATGCTTGAGCGCATAGAGCAAGAGCCGGAAGCGGCAGTTCTCCTCTTCGCTGGAAAACATCAGATGGAGCGTTTTCTCTTCGTACGACTCCACGAGGGCGCTGCATCGGGACGCAAGCCCGGCCACGTGCTCCAAGCTGGTCTCGGCTGCCACTTCCGGGCTCACCACGACCGCGGGTTGCTCGTCGGCTGGATCGGGGCCTGCTGCCGTGCTTGCTTCCGGAGGTACGCGTGTGCTGATACTGGGGGCGCTTCTTCGGGAATCCATGGCCCTGACCTTGTGGTGGAGAAGGAGCGGCTGCTCTGTCTCGTCGTCCAAGAAGTTCAAGGCCACTTTCGGCGCTTTTCTCTTTTTTGTGACGCTCGACGGTCCGCGGCGCTCATGAGCGGGCGCCATTGGTGCAACCTCTTGTAAGTACGCTGCTCCCGCTGCGCTTGCTGATAGGTCCGCTTGGCTTGCCTGCTTGCCTCTGGTGATGGGATGCTGCTCCTGCACCGGGCGCGCCGTCTCGGGCCATGATCTTCTGGATGTCTGCCCACGTCGCGTGTGGTGTAGGGGTGTGGCTGGCGCTGTGCGGCTACAGTGGTGGCTGCAACGGAGTTACTGAACGCACCAGCGGGCACGAGTGCTGCTTCGGAGACTCGCTTGGAGCGATCTGAAACCTGGCCGGCTGAAACTCACTTTAAACCCGGCTAAAACTCGGCTGAAACTCGGCTGAAACTCGGCTGAAACTTGGCTGAAACTCGCTTGAAACTTGGCTGAAACTTGGCTGAAACTTGGCTGAAACTCGCTTGAAACTTGGCTGAAACTTGGCTGAAACTCGCTTGAAACTCGCCTGAAACTCGCCTGAAACTCGCCTCAACCCACCTCTAGCACCTCGCCTCAACCAGCCTCTAGCACCTCGCCTCTACCGTCTGGTCGCACGCACAAAAGCTCCGAAAAAAGCTTCTGACTTTTTTTCCCTCCGCACGCAGCCTCTGCGCAGTCAAAACACACATCTCACTCCTCACTAACTCTCCTTTAACTTAAGCCGTAGAGCACCCTCCGCCTACTCTTTTTGCCCAGACACAAAAACCAGTGCCCTGCGCCGCTGCCCCCTTGCAACCCAGCCCTCCTGCACACGGGCCGCCCATCCCGTCTGCCCGCCCGCTTGTCACCTCCACACCGTGTTCCCCAATCAGCATCCTCCCAGGCCAAGCCCACTCTAGCCCCTGCTTGATGCCTCCCGCTGGCAATGAAGAATGACTACCTGGCCCCAAAAAACTCGGCCGAAATGGCCAAGTTGACCCATTACCCGCTCGACACCTACAACCCGGACCTCATCAAGGATACCCCCAAATCCCAGTTGGACTCCGACCTGGCCGCCCAGCTCAACCACTCGGCGCCGCTGCGGCCCTCCTCGCTGCTGGACCGCTCGGCGTTTCCCACTCCTAAGCATCCTGCCGACAGGTCGGCCCTGCATCCACAGCCCACCCAGCCCCTGCAAACCCAGGGCCGGACAGACCCCCTTGATGGCGCCGGCTCTGCGGCAGGGGCCTCTGCATCCATGGCCGCAATGGCAGCCGACGACGCGGCGGCGTTTCAAATGGACTCCGGCGCCGGCTTGGGCCAGACCCTCATGCAGGCCGAGCTCAATGCCCACAGCGTGGCCCCGGGCTCCTCTGCCGCCAACAACTACTTGGACTGGACGTCCAACTTCTTGGTGGACCCGTACCACGACGGCAGCGACAGCTTCGAGTTGCAGAACACGATTCTCGGCTCCGGCCCCCTCGTGCCCAGTATGCCGTACCCGACCACGTCTCCCGATGGCAAGGACGGCACCCAAACCCCGATGCTGGGCATGCTCAACCGCCAGTATAGCGGTGGCCAGTCCGGCGCTAGCCTGCACCCCCTTCACCAGTCGCAGGACTTGCTAGCGATGCAGTCCCAGCAAATGCTGCAACTGCTACAGCCGCAGCTGGCCCACATGGCCCAGTCCTCGCATGTCCCCTCGCAGCACCATGGCGTGGCGGCGCCTGCAAGCCAGTTTCCCAAGCTGGGCGAAAAGCGCCGTCCCTGCGACCATTGCCGCCGCAGAAAGACCAAGTGTGTGATCATTCCGGGCACCAACACCTGCGCCCAGTGTGAGGCCAAGTCCATCACGTGCACGTCGACCTCGTCCTTTGGCAAGGACGACGCCATGGCCAAGCGCCTGCGTGCAAACGACTACAACCCCAACTTGCCGCTAGGCCTGCATGTCATGGGCTCCTCCATGGGCCTCGCCATGAACCAGCCCGACATCATACCGCCCAACGTGGCCATTCGTAACGTGGCCCCGGTCCAGGACTACTCCACCATGAACAACTCGTTGCTCAAAAAAACCTTGTCGTTGCAGTACCCCAGGTCCTCGTTCTATGTGGGACCCACGTCCTACTTGTTTGACGTCAATCTCTTGGACGTGGTCATTGGCTCCCATGAGGACAAGTCCCGCTCGCAGAGGGGCAAGCCGCTCAATAAAATCGAGCAGGTGAACCTCAGCGACTCCATTTCCTTACGCAAGGTCGAGAACAAAACTCAGTTCATCTTGAAGGACGACCAGTCCAGGGCGTCTTTCCAGAACATGTCGAACGACGTGGATGCCATTGAGAAGTTCATTGCTCCCCACGGCCAGATCTTGATCGATTTGTACTTTCGCATCATTCACCCGTCCTACCCAATCTTGCATAAGAAGGTGTTTTTGGAAAAATACTCCCGGACCCACCGTGAGTTCAGTGCCCCCTTGCTCGCGGCTGTCTACGTACTTGCCATTCAGTGGTGGGACTACGACCCTCAACTCTCCCGGTTCCCGAAGCCCAATGTGGAATTGATCCTCAAGATCGCCCTCAATAATTACATTCTCGAGATATTGAAGCGACCCAAGCTCAGTGCCGTTCAGGCCGGCTTGTTGCTCTTGCAGTGCAAGCATATTTTACGAGATATCAGTGTCTCGAACTACTCGCTGAACTCCGCATCCTCCCTGGCCTCGGCATCGCTTGCCTCTTCTTTCAATGAATCCGATTTCAACGATTGGGTCTTGTGTTCCCAGGTGGTGGCACTCTCCGAAGAACTTGGCCTCGGTCTAGATTGCGACACCTGGAAGCTCCCCAAGTGGGAACGGGGCTTGAGAAAGCGCCTTGCCTGGGCCGTTTATCTAGAGGAGAAATGGCTATCGCTCAAGAACTCACGTCCCTCTCACATCAACGACAACAACTGGGTTGTTTCGAATTTAGCAGAGGAGGATTTTCCAGAAAAGCACGGAGACGGGGACTTAAAGGAAGGCTCCTCAGACATCACCAACGGGAAGAAGAATTTTATGAACCTCATAGAGTTATCCAAAATTTTGTCAGAGATCTCCAGTTCCCTATTTTCTATGAGGGCCATGAAGGAAGTGACGGACATCAATGATGTTTTGCGCATCGCAAAACCAATTCAACTCAAGTTGCGGAACTGGTATCACTCTCTTCCGCCAGAATTGCAGATGAATTCCGTGCAGCCACGCAAGCTTTGTCTGAATGGATACCTTCAGCTTGCATACTTCTCAGCCGAGCTTTCTCTCCATCGCCGGATTATCACCACGCTATACCAGCAAGGCATTAATGGCTCTAACGTCCCTGATGAGCTACTTCTGGTATGTCGCTCCGCCGCGAGATCGAGATTACTTGCTTCGGTGGAATTTGTGAGAGACTTGAAGCCAGAGCATATACACTCGTTCTGGCACTCTTCTGCTTCCTCAAACTTCACACTCATCGGGACATTTGCAACGCTTCTCTTCATTTCATCCACCAGCAAAGAGGAAGCCAATTTTTACAAGGAGCACATATTTAACTATCGCTGGATCTTGAAAATATCCTCCAAAGGATTTGCACAAGTTTGCGACTCCCTCAGAAAGTTGGACCTCGTTCTTAACCATATTCCGGGGCTTTCAAACGAAGGCTCTGATCAAGCGCTCATGTTCCCAAGTGCTCCTGTCGTGGACTATGGAAAGCAGCAACCGGGCAGGATTTCCAGACCCGCCGCCCTTCTGCAAAGCCATCAGCCTCTGCCAGATCCAACTCAAGTGCAGAACCACCTGCCCCATTCAACTAAGTTGCTGCCACAACAGCTGCTGCAACAGCCGCTGCGTGTTTCAAGTGCGTCACAACACGCTCATACTTTACAATCTCTGCATCCGCAAACTCTGCAAGGTCAAAAAGCCCAGGCGCAGCAGTCGTTCAAACCGCAAACTCAAACTCAAACTCAAACGCAAACGCAAAAGCAACAATCGCAAGTTCGATCTCAACCGCCGCAGTCTCAGTCTCAGTCGCTGTCTCAATCCGATCCTTCTCCCAATCCCCAGCACCCCCAATATCTCCAGCATTCCCAGCATTCCACGCAAGAGCCTACACAGCAAAACCAGCGACTGCCCCAGTACTCGTCCAACTACTCGCCACATTCTGACCATAGTCAGACGTTCACTCAGCCCTATGGAGGCGCCCAAGGTAATCAGGCCATGGCAGGTTCCGGCAGCGCACAGAAAGATTCGACACGGCTAAGCCCTGTCCTGAACTTCAGGTCGTCCCAAAAAAGTGTCCACTCACCCTACGGGTCCCCTACGGCCCAGGGCCTTCATGGATCGACGTATAATTCGAAGGAAAATGGACAAACAAAAAGCGGACCAACAGATTCTCCTCGAAATTCCCAAGGACACTCTCCAAAACCCGGTCCCCGGCCGCCGAAGACCGCACTGTCTCACGAGGAGGGATACGGAGGCTCAAACTCTGGAAGCAGCGCACGAAACAGCCCCGAAATATCAAAGATGCCGAATGACCACCAGTAAGTGGAACAAGTCCGTTTTAAGTCCATGAAAGCGCTGGCGCAGCGAAGCTTGCTACGTCGGTATTTCATGAAACAGTGAGAGTGTGGGCATGTGCTTCCAACTGAATGAGCATAAGTGCTGCGTTCTTCTTGTGATAAATTTTACTTCTTGGACCTCGTATATAATCTAAAGGTTTCTCGCAACACGGAGTAGGTCGGGCGGCGGAAACGGTGCTGGCACAGCGGACACCGGGTCCTCGGCAAGGTTAACAGCACCAGCAGCACCGGGCGCCTGTGCTTAATCGAAGGGGGTCAAGAAGGCCTCGGCAATGACTCTGGCTCTGGCGTTCAAAAACAACTTCATTTCGCTGATTTCCTTGTCAACCTCCTCCATGAACTCAATGATGAAGTCCACCAACTTGTCCTTCAACATCTGCTCTGTGTGGAAGTTGGTGATCAAGAATGAGATGTCGTAGCCCTTTACGGGAACACGGCGCAAGATGAAGAAGCTCTCGGCTCTCTGTGTTAGAAACCGGGTGAACTGGCGAACGAGAATGTGCTCGATCTCGTCGGCTTGCTTTATGGAGATGGACATTCTCACTGAGTTGATGGATGGCTCAATGAACACCTTCTCGTGCTCATTCCGGGCAATTGTCACTGCGTTTAACAAGAGCTCGGGGTTGTGTGAGTTGTCCACTTCAATCTCCGGTCTGTTGTGTCTCTCGACCATTTGCGACGAGAAGTCTTCCAAGCATATTGCGGCTGTCAACGATGTTCTGACGGCAGTCAAGTATGGTTTGAGAGATTGTGACTGTTGTTAGTAAGTTTCTGGAGAAGAGGTACTTATATTGGGCCGCTTGTTTCAGGTCGTGGTGGTACTGGTGGTTGGTGGTACTGGTGGTACTGGTGGTACTGGTGGTACTGGTGGTACTAGTCGCTGTTGGTCCCTTGTGGTCCCTTGTGGCCCCTTGTGGCCCCTAGTGGCCCCTTGTGGTCCCTTGTGGTCCCTTGTGGTACTGATGGTCCCTGGCGGTTTGATGTTCCACATCAGGTGAATAAAGCTGCAAGTGAAACATGCTAGAGAATCCTGGCGAATAATATGCTTCCATTGGGTGGATTCATGGATTCGTTTTGGATTCGTTTCAAGTCTGTTTTTCATTTGTTTCGGATTCGTTTTGGATCCCTTTTAAGTCTGTTTTCGATTTGTTTCGGATTTGTTCTGGATTCGATGTGACTTCGCTGTAGCTTCATCGAAACCTCGCCGCCACTTCGCCTTCACCTGATTTGCAGTTTTAAGACCTTTGTTGCCGTTTTTCAACCTTGATACTCTTTCACCAATCATGGTCTCATTTACTTGTCAAAGCCAACCATTTCATCACCCGTTACCTCCAGCCAGGCTACTGTTAAATCCGAATGTATATCGTCAAATACACCGAAGCGCTTCTTCCCATATCAACTGGCGTTTGCTAATTAGCGATTTAAGAGACCCCGTATTCAAACACTCATGCACCGGCGAAAGCCAGCCGTGGTTTGTCTGCAGGACCGGTGTTGCCCCACTAAAAAGATACCCGTTTTTGAAAGCCTATAACCCGTTAGGGTGTGCCATTGACTGTACATACCATTTTGGTGGGAGGACAAGGTGAAGGCTTGGGTGTGAGCGAAATGATGGTGGAGGTGCGGCCACTGTGCAGGAGCGTTTACTGGGTACCGGTCCGCGGGCAGACTTGTCGAGGGCCTAAGGCTAAGGCACCTTTTGCAGGGTGCCGTGCAGACTGGGTGGTTACCTACGGGTGTAGAAATATGCGCCAATCGTCTGAAAGAAGACGGCGCCGGGTCACTGTACAGCACATCCGGACCCCCGATTCGGTCCCAGGTGCGGTCGCGGTACCAGCAGAGACTGTATTCTGGACCTAAGACTTGAACTTGATGAATGGTACCAACGATCCTTGAAGAATCTGTTTCAGCGACTATCCCTGATGAGTCTGTAGCTAAAGGTGGTATTCCATGTGGCGGCAAATTCTGGAATTTCTGACTTCAAGGCAGGTCCGAGCCGCCGCAATTGAAAAGAGCCTCGTTTTGCCCAAACCGCTTCTTGCGCATCTCTAGTAGTTCATCAAAACCGGCTTCTTGTCCGGTTGAACGCGGCTTCGCTTGGCACTGTTCGCCGTCGTGCCGCTGTCCGGAGCAGACCGCTTTTTCTGGGCACTTAGCCTTAGTAGTTCGACTGCTTTGTGCAAGGACTTCCCAATGCTAGTCTCCTTCAACTGGTCTTTTTCTTGGGTTTCATCTGGCATGTGACTGTCAATGAGCCTGGCCAAACTCTGGTACGCGTCCACGGCATCCAAGCTCGCAGACCAAGTGGCTAGCTTGATTTCCAGCCTCAAAAGAGCCACATCTGCACCAAGTCGGATGACAGTATTGGGTGCCGTTTCCCCAGCTTCCGCTAGGACGTTCTGGCTGGTGCTCGACTCCACCTTTGTTGCTGCCAACTGGTCTTTTGCTGACTGGCCTTTCTTTAACTCAGCTTCCTCTGACTTCTCCTTTGCTTCAGGCTCCATTTTGCTCTCTGAATTTCTGATTGCCTCATGCAGACCCTCGGCACCCTCTCCCAGTTCAATTCTGATCGCTGTGCCGTCCAAAGAATTTATGTTCTTAGACATCCACTCACCCAAAGAATCCTGCTTCAGAGCCAAGGCCCTCTCAAACTCCAAGCGGGCCTGCTCTTTTTGCGCCCGTAAGTCCTGGAGAAGAGAGTCCTGAATCATGGCCACTTCTTCGGCGCCCTCGGGCGTATTGAAGCCGAGAGCTTCCATGCGGCTGTCTTCGATCTGGTTGAGAGCGCCTTCAAGGGTTCCACTTTCGACCACCTCGGAAAACGACTTGGCCCCTAACCGGCCTTGCTCGATGGCCTCTCGGAGGTACTGCTCGACCAAGTCTTTCTTGACCCGGATTTGCTGCCGCTTCTCCTCGAGCACGTCCCAGAACAACTCCATAGGATTTGAGCCATTGCGACCACAGAGCTCTATGAAGGCGTCCTCGTTTTCCACACCCAAGTCGGTGAATTGCGTGTTGGCCTTGATCTCCTTGGACTGCAACAAGTTGCGGAACTGCTGGCGTGCCACCAAGTCCGTCCGGTGGTTGGTCCGCGTTGCCTCCTCGATTTGCTTTTTGATTTTCCCCACCATCTCCGGATACACCTCGCCCTCGTACAAATCGAGAATATCCACTTTGGTGAGGACCAGGAAGTGCTTGTTGGCCTTGAACCGCGCATCTTTTTGCAATGTCTCGTAGAGCAGGTCCCAGTTCGTGCTGTGCTGCTGATTGCCCGCCGTAATCTGAAGAAGATACCCCTTGAGCTCAGACAATGCCTGCGTCTTTGCTGCGTGTGCAAACTGTTCCTTTTCCCGGGTGATTCCCTGGACATACTCGGTGTAGATGGCCTCGAGCTCGGAGTCGGGCAAAATCGAGTGCTGGAACACAGGATTTTCGTCCGCTATGAGCCTGTTTTTCACGCTGTCCCATCGTGTGGAATGCTTGATTTTCTGCGCCGCAAAGTACTCCTGAAGCACCTGGAGGAAGCTTTTCTTGAATGTTTCGATCATCTCCGATTCGCTCGACGACTCTAGCTCGAGTTTCTTCACAAGAAAGTCCTCGTAGAGATCGCGCCGTGCCACGGCATCCTGGATCTGCCAGTAAACGGGGTTTCCAACGAATGTGCTGATCACTTTATCAAATGACCACGTGGAATCCACCTTTGCGTCCCGTAACATCTGGAAAAACGCCTCTTCGGGGTCCTCTGCAGACGGCTCGGATGTTTTCTTGTCTGCAGGGTCTGAATAGTGCCTTTTGGGCGGTTCCTCCGCTAGCTGGCGGTCGGTTTCACTTAAAACTGCCTGGTTTTCAGGTGTTTCTTTCGCATCTATGCTTTCGGGCTGTAGTTCTTTTGGTGCTGGTTGAGTGGCTGGACTTGGATCTTTCTCTGCTGTAGATTCCATTTCTGCAGGCTTCTCCCACGTGGTCTCTCCTGTGGTGTCATTGTAGTAGTATTCTTTGCCATCTTCGGTTGTATAAGTTTTCCAAGGTGAGGGGTCGTCGGGGTTCTGCCAGCTGGTTTCCTGTGTAGTAGAGTTGTAGTAGTACGTTCTGCCTTGGTCGTCTTGAGTCTTTTCCCAAGTCATGGCGGAGTCGGATTGATGTGTGCAATATGGTGGTAGTTTTGTTGGAGATGGTGTGTATGTGGGTAGCTCTGTGTGCAGTACCGCGGTTGTGCCAAAAGACCCTTCTCGTACGTTTTAACGTCCCATGACGCGTTGTGCGATAATTTAGTAGAGTTGAGACTAGACAAGCAGCGATGCTGCAAATTGTTAAAATCAGTTGACAGGGCTTGACTCACTACACATCTTGATTTTTTTATAAAGGCAACTTGTCCGAGCGGTTAAGGAGAAAGACTTGAAATCTTTTGGGCTCTGCCCTCGCAGGTTCGAGTCCTGCAGTTGTCGTTATTTTTTTCCCTGGGATGCCCGCTCTGGGCAAGTGTGTTATGGACTTTTGGTGCCATTAACTATGCAGAGTGGGCCCTTGATTATTATTTAGTCGCGTATTGGCCTTGGCTGTCTCACCTAGCCGTGCCTTTAGTCGGCCTCGCATATCGTTTCGTGTGTTTTGCATCTAGGCAGTGCTAAGAAGTTTTCTCGGACGATTGTCTGGGGCGGAGTTTTTCCGCTGCAATCGATGTATTTTGTATAGCATCAAGAGTTACCTGGTATCATCTGTCATCCAGGTTCAACCTAGTCTGGACATAAATTCTGGCCCCTTGTGTTGGCTGCGAAATAAAGTTTTTCAATTTCCCCCGTGCTTAGACGACACCTGGACCAATCGCTTGCGCCAGCCGACCTGGCCCGTATGGCTTCATGGATAACATCAACACGCAATTCACTTTTTCCAGTAAATTGAATCTGGGTAGCTGGGCCTGGTTCGAAGGACTTCTAAAGTAGCCAGTTTTTTTGACCTGAATGATTTGCTAGAAACGATGTAGGCTGTATTCATAAGGCTGTGTGCAAGAGATCATCTGATTCTTTCAGGTTTCGTCTAAAACCTCATACAATCTCTGTCTTGGGACGGGCGCTGAGTCCGAAGCTTTAAATTTTCGAATAGGGTATCGGGGGTACATAATGCCAGGGTATTTCAAACTTACTTAAAACGCTTGAGTCAATTGTTGCGTTCAATTAAGTCGAAGAGTAAGAGAAATATATAGTGGATTTCTTTTGCGCGAATCCACATCCTTAAATATTATATACATTGTTTCATTTGTGTTTCACGTCTTGTGTCCCAATGCACAGCATAGTGTGTGTCCTGTACCCAGTGTGGAAAGCGTTGTTTCATGCAAAAACTTGATACATGCCGCCCCAAGCGTTTCATGCGCACATTTGGGACCATGATGACCTAGGCAGCCTCGCTCGTATTTTCTGAGTGCCCTCATTCGAGATCGAAAATGCCTAAGGTAGCCGTTTTTGTAAAGCCCCAAAAATTGAATTTTTACGAAAACGGCAACTTGTCCGAGCGGTTAAGGAGAAAGACTTGAAATCTTTTGGGCTCTGCCCTCGCAGGTTCGAGTCCTGCAGTTGTCGGTATTTTTGCCCATTTGTCCTGTCTTCGCTTTTTGCAGCCGCGACTTCCACTCAAATACACAAAAGGACAATATATACCACGCCCTTGGCGCTGTTGACCACTTTCCCTCGATTCTTCTCTGATCTTTTTGGCCCCCCACACCTATCATGAAGATAATATACACTCATACCCAGTTATTGCAGCTCAGACATGAATGCCAAAATGCAGAGGCCAAGCAGTTTGCGTTCTCCCGAAAAACACCGCCGTCAAGTAAGGCGTCGAACCCCAGCGGCTTCAAATCAACCTCTCGTCGAATGAACAGCTTATGGACGTCGTATCCCGCCAGCGTCAATCTCAACAGCCCAAGCCGCGGCTCCTCGGACCACAAGCCCAGGCAAGAACTAGGCATGCCTACAATGGCCCCCAAAATTGGATTAATGAACTTGACTGGGGGCGGCCGAGTCAGCAAGGCCGGTCCCGGCGTCCCGGTGCCCCTTAACGCAATCCGCGTGGCTTTGAACGAAACATACATCGACGAGAACATGGGAATGTGTCGTTCGGGCGAAGTCTTCCGGGAACCTCAAGTCTGCCGTGACCTCTACAAATACGGGCTGGATGAAGACTTTTGGGAGCGGCCCGGCCTGAAATACGGACCAGTCGGGCCGGTAGCGGCGGCTGCTGGTTTGGCAGAGGCCGGATTGACCATGGCGCCGCCGTTCGAAGCGTTCAGGGGCGAGGCGNGGCCCGGCCTGAAATACGGACCAGTCGGGCCGGTAGCGGCGGCTGCTGGTTTGGCAGAGGCCGGATTGACCATGGCGCCGCCGTTCGAAGCGTTCAGGGGCGAGGCGGTCGGGCACGTGATCAGCCTGGCCCAGCACAAGGGGTTGCACGACGCGCGCGCCTACCAGTATGCGCCGTACTTCGAAAACTACATCCGGCAGCCCGCGGCGGAGCCCAGTCATCCGCAGTCCTACGACACGGACGCAGACCCGTGCATCCAGGCGCAATACAGCTATGGCGACGGCACCGCCAACAGCGAGTGTTTTTCGGCGAGCACCGGCGAGGAGTCCAGCGACAGCTCCAATGTCCAAATCCAACTCCCGGGAATGCGGATCTAGGGAGGGTCGGGTGCAAGCGTGAGAGTGAGCGAAGGTACGGAGGGCGCGGCGGGTTTTCTGCAGGATTCCTTTTTAGCGATGCGCCGGCAATGCGAACCACAGCCTGACGTCAGCCACGAACACCGTGCGGGGATTGAGTTGTCGCTTGCAAAACGATAGAGCATTTCAGTGAGCAGTATGCCTGGCACATGGCACTATCTCCGAGTCAAGATCTGTGTCGACCCAAATCTCGAAAACAATGCCGCGCTCTACAATGACCTCGATGTTGATCTTCTCACGTGGCGGTCCTTGGTGGCTAGAAGTTTGAATGAACTCTATGGACTCGTGGGGGAGGCGCGTCACTTCGACATTTTGGTGAAGCAGAAGCAAAAGCCGGCAGTTGAGGCCATTCTTCGGATCCAATCTGGGGACGTGGAGGTGTTCCGCACCAGCTTTTCCAACTTCAGCTGCTCTTTGAGCGAGTACGTGGGCCAGGAGTACCCGTTCAGCTTCACGCTTCGTGTGGTGGACGACCTGCAGTATCTAGGCATGTTATCCGACGAGAGCCTTATTGCGTGATGCGGCTTGAGTCCAAGGCTTGAAGCAAAGGGCTCTTTCTGTGGTTGCAAACCAAGCAGGAGAAGCCCAGCTTATGTGAATCTGCCAATCGTGCCAGCTCGTCCTGGACCGAATGGCCGCGAATCGAAAAAGCGATGGCAGCCCCACTTCTGCAAGGCTCTCTTTCTAGGCACCGCCTTCGCCACATGTTCGTTCCCGCGGTTCCGACCAGCGCCGGAGCTGTCGCATCCAGACCGACCGCGCGCCTCTGGTTGCTACGACAAAACTCTCGAGCCACAAACGAAGGTCTTTCGCAGCCGATAGATCTGCTCTCTCGAAAACAGCCGCCAATGGTTGCCAAAGTGGCCGTGCTTAAATGCCGAACGGCGGACGAAACAAAGTGGCGGCGGCTCTGGCTCTCTGCGTGGATGAGCAGTTCTCGTCCTGCATACACCACCTCTCGCCCCGCGCCCCGAGGCCACTGCCTGCCTCCGGGTTCTTCTTCTCGATACTCTCTCGCTCTCCCAACATTTAGACTCCAAGCGCCGCTCAACTTTATTAGAATTATCCCCGCAGGCTTCTTTCTAGACCACCCTATGGCATCATGAAGTGGACTTCGAGACTCAATGTCCTCATCCTAGTTCTACTTGCCCAAGTTTTCTATTCGCATGCGGACTCCGTGCCCGATGTAAGGCAGACTCTTGTGAGCCGCAACATAGATGACATTCCTGCTATTCTTCAGTTTTCAAACCCTCTGGACTTATATACCCTTGTGGACGGCAAAATCTGGGTCACTTTAGATGGCAGCCTCACGTGGAAGGCCATTGATGGCCCGAAAACACCCCCAATCTTGTCGGTTCATAGGGATCCATTCAGAAAGAACAGTGCCGTGGCGCTAACGGGAGGAACAGTGCATCTTCACACCAAAGATCTGGGCAAAACTTGGAGAAAGTTCGAGACCCTGGCCCCCGTCGGTAAAGAGTCATTCGCCAATGTGAGATTCAACTTTGCGGACAAGCAGATATTCATCTTGAATGTCAGTCTTTTCGATGGTAGGTGGGCCGAGGCTTTCGACGAAACTCTCAAGCCTTGTGGTAAATTGGACTCCATGTCCAGCTGCATCTTTCCCCGATCTAACCCAGACTTCGACTCGTCTGTCAAGTCAAGTACTGTCGTTTGCGTAAGCAAAGATACGACGAGTCTTTTCCAGAGTACCGACCTCTTCCAGAAAGACAAGAGGAAGATTGAGCTACCAGTGCCCAAGGGTAGTGCTATAAAATCAATCGAAGTACACTCTTCGTTCATGATATTGCAAATTTTCGGTGATTTTTTCACGCGATCACACTCCCGACTTGTTACAACAAAAAATCTTGTTGACTTTTACCAGCCCTTTACCGGATCTGTCGTCTCAATTTATGGGGGCCGAGTAATATCAGCGGACCCCTCTGGTTTTTTAGTGGATTTGTATGCTGAGAGATCCATGTCGCCCGAATATTACGTCAGTGATGCTAGTGGCTCGAAAATGACCAAAATCGATTCAATCAAACTTCTCCAATATTCATCTCCAAGATCAGATGTGCTAATCGCGAGTAAAGACGACATGGAAACATTTGAGTTTCTGGGAGTGGAGTCTCGAATTAGCACGGATCGGGGAAGGAACTGGCAACGCATAAAGATATTGGGTGACGAAAGCTGTAAAATCGAGTCGGGCTGCTCAGTTCACCTTGCTGGAATAAAAACGGTCAACGCTACTGGTGTTCTCTTGGGGCATGGTAGGCAGAGCAACCTGCTGGAAAACTGGAATATATTTGTGTCTCTCGATGAAGGCCTCTCCTGGAGGCTGATTGGAGATGAAGCATCTCTGATGACCTCTCTCAATCAAGGTAACGTTATTCTCAAAGCCACTGAAGATGCTCCAATTGAGGTCTCTTACTCTGTGAACTACGGGTTAAGTTGGCAAGCGATCCAGTTGCCCGAGCCTCTCGCGGAGGTACGCTTTTCGGACACTGATGGTCCTGGCCTCACTGCGGTGCTCATGGGAATCACTCAAAGAGATCGCCTTGCCCTCATAAGCATTGATCTTCAAAACGCCCAGGGCCTCGACGTTAAGTGTACGAAGGATGATTTTGAGACCCCTGATCTATCGAGTGTTGGCAGCAACGGTGCCTGTTGGAAAGGAAATAAAGTTGTACGCACCAGAAAAAAGCAAAATTCAAAGTGCTACATCGATGGTCCTTTGGAACTGAAAAGCGAGGTTTGCGAATGCTCCGACTCCGATTATGAATGCTCCGTATTGTTTCGCACATCGGAATCGAATGAATGTGTCCCCGACATGCTCAAAATTGCCGAAAAATGCCTCGAATCTGGTCTAAAGAAGCTAAAGGTCAGTCTGCGCATAAAAATTGCAGGAAATTCGTGTGTAACGAAAAAGGGCGATGACTCGGAGTTTTCAAAGTCTCAAGAATTCGACTGCAAGGGATTGGTCAAAGACCTCAAGACTGGGAAATTAAGCAAATCAGGTATCAGAGTGGAAAGATCAGAATTCGAAGGACGTCTAGAAGAGTACTCTTACATCAAGAGTACAAATTACTCCGATAATATCGTGCTTCTCACGAGCGATAAGGTAATCCGTGCCTCAAACGATGGGGGACAAACATTTGTTGATGTTCCATTGCCCGAGAAAGTATCATTTTTTATGGTGGGCCCTGTTGACTCCACTGCAATTATCATCACAATGGAGAACTTATATTACACTGAGAATGGAGCCAACACCTTCACTAGGGTGAGAGCGCCTGCTCTTCCTAATCTGCAAGGTCTCCCGATTGTTTTTGATCCTTTGGATTCTAAAAAGTTCATTTTCATAGGCGATGGCCAAGGCCTTGGTGGTAAAGATGGATCGCAAGCCTTCTATACTGAGGATTCTGGTTTGACATTCCATAAACTCCTTGACAACGTCATAACCTGCAGCTATCTCGATGAATCACTTGGCGAAAAGGCTGAGCATCTTTTGTATTGCCAAGTTGTTGAAAAT
>NXGZ01000034.1:10882-74945 GCA_002893665.1 Metschnikowia orientalis | reverse complement strand
ATACTCGTCAAAGGATTAGTCCTTCAGAGTATCCCATTACGTTCCAAATACACGTGTCAAAGAAAACCGTTTATCCGTATTCTTAACAAATAGCGTAAAAGGGCGTGTGGTCTAGTGGTATGATTCTCGCTTTGGGTGTGCGGGCAACTGCTCACAAATCTGCGAGAGGCCCTGGGTTCAATTCCCAGTATGCCCCTTACTTTTTGTCTCAAGACTTAAGAATTTACTTTATATTGAACTGGTTTCTTTCTTTAGCTGGTTGGAGTTAAATGATTTCTTTAGCTGGCCGTGATTGATTTATTTGATTTATTTGATTTTTCTTGCCGTTCGAATTTAGTTGCCTTCTTTAGCTAACCGTGGTTGAATTTCAACCCATTTTTTTAGCTGTCTTATCATTAGCTTTACTTCGCCTACTTTCTACCACCTCGATTCTAAGGAAGCGTGCTTCAGTCTTATATTTACATGACAAATACCTCAATCAAGCGTCCACAGTCCACGGCATCACCAGTGAAGCTGTCGACAATCCGGAGCCCACTAAGAAAGTGCAGTCCTTTCGACACCCCGACGAGGCTAATCTCGGTTTCGTAGACTTGGCCCGGCTCAAGCTGTCCTAGGCTCACGTCGTTGGACAAGACAATCACCCCGACATTTGCCGGGCGTAGCTTGCGGTATTGGTAGAGAAGCTGCATTTGGGGAATGTAGCCGCCAGTTTTGCCGCCGTCCACCCCGGCCAGAACCTGGTTTGTTGAGGCGTTTGCGTAGCCACCCTTTGCCCCGCCAGCCATTCCCAAGTTCTGCCGCACAAGCCCCGCTTTCTGCAGCCGCATCTGGAACGAGAGGTTGACGGTTCGGCTGGTTCGGTTCACTGCTTGCACCCGCCAGGTAGTGACTTTCCCTGCGGCCATGCTGAACTCTCCAGCAAAAACAATCAGAAGCCCGCTCAAAGTCGCCAGTTGGCTGTTGTTGAGATTGACCGTGACATTCAGCACCGTGGAAGGAAGCGAGCTCATGCTCTTCTGCGATTTTCTTTTGTTTTGCGCCACTCCTCCCTTTGTCATCGACAAGAGAGGCGACGACACGTTGGAAGCCATGCCATACACCGACCGTGGGGACAGGATTGGGTCAGCCGCGGGCTGGTCGAAAGACACGAGGTTGCTGATGGCGACGGACTTTTTGGACTGAGACGGCGACGACGTGGAGTTGCCGGTGGTCACGGCCCGGCGCGGGGGCGGCACAGAGCCCAGCGGAAACGGCTGTTTCGAGGACAAGTCTGGAATAGGCATCAGGGCGGTCGACTTCTCGTCGACAATGGTGACGATTTGGCCGGACACGGAGTCCTCGCGCTCGATGCGGAAGCTGATCTGGGTCTGCACGCCACGGGTCACCGCCGGCTCGATGTCCTGGCTTGGTGGCTGAGCGCTGTAGAAGTCGAGGTCGGCTATTCGGTAGGAGATGTTCAAAACGTCCTCCAACTCGAAGCGGTAGGGAAGCTCCACCAGGCCGAGCTGCGTGATTTTGCCTACTCCTGTCAGAGTCTGGACGTCCAAGAGGTGAAAGTAGTATTTGCTGCTGGACGCGTGGGTGGCCATGTTGACGAGCTTTTCTGCCGCTTCGATGCGCAAGTTGGCAAAGAGAATGTCGTTGCGCCCGCCAGGGCGGTTGCACCTTAGTCTGAGGTGCAATGGGATGGTGGTGGCAATGTGTAGCACTGCGGAGTCGGAGGGTTCGTGGAGTTTTCCTCTGAGGAGTGGCAGCGGGCGGTGGTGGGCGTCGGACGAGAGCCGATTGAGGCCTCGAATGTCGTTTTTTTGAGGCACTTGCCGTGCTTTCGCAAGATCCGTTTCCATGGGGTGCCCGAACGCGTCGGAAAGCTCTTGATCGTTGTCCCTTAGACGGTTGGGATTTGGGCCGGTTCCTAGATCGTCACTGAAAGACTGTCCTTCGCCATTTCCCAAATCCTGCTCTGTTTCTGTCCGGTCAACCTGCCGTCCTTCAGTCCTTTCGGCTTCTTTTTCCCTTTTTTCAGTCGTAGCAACCTCTGTTTCCCTATTTTCAGTCCTCTCGGCTTCTTTTTCCCTTTTTTCAGCCCCTTCAACCTCTTTCTCCGGCTCCCCCTTACCAAGTCCGTTCTCCCTCTTTCCAGACACTCCATTTTGCTGCTCACTTGTCCCTAGACCCAGGTCGCTGTCCCCACCCAGAGGTTCCTGCAGGATCCCGGCGGGGACCTCCAGCGCCGCCGGCGCCTCCAGCACCACCAGCTTGTTTCCAGCCGCCACTCGATGCAAACTTCCGTTTAGCGGGCTGCCGGCCGAGTTGGCGGAACCGATCCCGCGAGGCTCCAAGGCCGGGGTCCACGCCAACGAATAGTGCGGGTGGGCGTGGCCCGCGACCCGGAAGTTGAGCTGCTCAAACAAATTCTCCGGCTGCTGCTGCCACCCGGCGGCTTCCGGGCCCAGGACCTCGTGAAGCGGCAGCGGGCCGGGCCCAGCCTCTGTGCAGGACGCGCCGTTCGGGGACCCGTCGCCGGCGGCCACCTGCGGCAGCACGGGCGAGTGCGGGTTGTAGAGCGAGGCCGCGAAGCGCGCAGAGCCGCAGCGGTCGCGGTTCGGGTTGCCCACGGACGCCGTGAAGCGCCACACCGCCACGCAGGGCGTGCGCGACCCAAAAACGCCACTCGGGCCCGCCGCTAGCATTTCCGACACCTTCAACGTGTCAAGGCGGGGGGCCGGGTCAAGGGGAAGATGCAGGCCGGCGGCCGGCGGCAGCAGCGGTAGGGCAGCGAGGCCCAGCGCCACCGTCACGTAGATTTCAGGGGGTGGCGGCAGGCCGTTTTGGTAGGTGTGGAGAATGTAGCCCACGACGCCTTCGTCGAAGAAAAGACAGGAGCGGGTGCGGCAGGCGGAGAGGCGCGACGCGAGTTCATCCAAGTCATTGTCGGGGCAGCCGACGAGGAGGTTCAAGTCCTCGGGAATGACGATGGAGAGCATGGGGTTTAAGTAGGGCGGGCCACGCCGAAGTGGGCGCGGCGGCCACGTGACGCGTCACGTGACTATATCACGTGATGGGGGAGGTCAAGAAGTCAACAGGTCAAGAAGCCAAGAGGTGAAAGGGGGTTATAATTAAAGAGGTATTCGAGAAAAAAGTTTATAGTAAGGCGTGTAGGATAGTGTATAGATAGAGTGTATACACAGAGGGTAGATAGAGTGTATACACAGAGGGTAGATAGAGTGTATGTAAAGCGTGTTTTGACATGACACTAGCAATACACTTTACTTGATTTTCGTTCGAGTGGCGTTCCACAGTAATTGGATTGCAGTTTAGAGCTTTGGATTATTGGAAAACTGGAAAAGGGTGATCCTGGGCAGAACGCAAAAAAAGGCAGAAGACGGCACTTGTAGGAGCCGTAAACAGAACTTTGTGAGGACTGGGGGTTTGAAATCGACTTAAGATTCGGGCAATTTAATATAAGATTAATGAGAAAATTTGAAATCACTTAAGATTGATAAGATTGATTTAGACAATTTGATATCAATAAAGAGTGATTTAGACAATCTGAAATTAATTTGAGATTAATATAGACAATATGAAATTGATTTAAGATTGATTCTAAAATCTTAATAGAATAAAATTATTCTAGTTCAAAGTTGGATTACTTAAACGTCATATTAGTTTTCATATTAGTTCGAAGTCATACTAGTTTACAGTCATACTAGTCAACTAGTCACACTAGTCTGAAAACATAGTAGTAAGTCATTATTAGTCAATTTGATATCATTCAAGATTGATTTAAGATTGAAGACAATTTGAAAGCATTTAAGATTGATTTAAGATCAATTGACACAAGTTGATATCATTCAAGATTGATTTTAAATTGATTGAGACAATCCGAAATGATTTAAGATTGGTTTAAAATTGATTCAGACAATTTGAAGGCATTCAAGATTGATTTAGACAATTTCAAATCGTTTCAAATTGATTTAAAATTGAGGAGTTAATTTGTATCAATTTAAAATTGATTTAAGATTGAATAGAAATTTGGAATTGATATAAGATTGATTAGACAATTTGATATCATTTAGAATTGATTTGAGATTGACTTAGACAATTTGATATCATTTAAGACTATTTTAAAATTGATTTAGACAAATCGAAATGTTGTAAGATTGGTTTAAAATTGATTTAGACATTTTGAAATCAATTTAAGATTGAATTAGACATTTTGAAGTCATTTAAGATTTATTTAAATTGATTTAGACATTTTGAAATCAATTTAAGATTGATTTTGACAATTTGAAATTGACTTGATTGGTATTAGACGGTTTCGTTTTAACCTTCTGTTGCAAAGTGACTTAAAAATTTGGAAAGCAGGCACTCAACCAAAGCCCTGAATGAGACCAAAAGGCTTGAGAAGTAAAAGGTAATCTAAAGAAACGAGTAGGCAGCAGTCGAGAGGTGGATGTAGCGGTTCTTTGATGCTTTATTAGAAGGTACTGAGGGCTTTCATAATTGACTTCGAGGAGTCTCCGAACGTTTCGGGACAGATGATAGCCACAAAAGATACTGGAGGGACTGGAAGCAATGGCTCTGAGAGGGTTCTCCAAACACGGAACTGAGCCCACCGATATTGACACACCACATCTTGAAGAACAAGCTTGAGTCGTTCTGCCCAGTAGCCATAGGGAAAGCCTTTTCTGCGTCTTTCAACGAGTCGTATATCTTGCCTGAGACCCAATGAGCGGAGGTGCAGTAAATCTTGAAGAATGCAACGAGAAGGCCAATGGAAATGATTACAGAGTGGATCCATTCTGACACGAATGTTGCCTTCAAACCAATCAAGGCAGTATAGACGATGACAATAAAAAGCAAGGAAAAGCAGCAGCGACGGTTTGCATGCCTATAGTGGCAGAGCCTTCTTTGAATCTAAGAATGATTAGTAAAATCTTCCTTTGGTTTTAGCCTAAAATTTCAATTTCGAATAAAAAAAAGTAGTGTTTAGTAAAGACCGTATAGGATAAAGAGTGATTGATTGAGTATAAGATAAAGTGGGTCAGATAAAAGACGTTATGATAGAGCGTATGAGAGTTTACTAGAATTAGTTTGTGTTTATTAGAAAAAGTTTATGAAAAGGAGTTTGTGAGAAAGAGTTTATCGAAAAGACTTTAGTAAAAAAAGTGTACCCGAAAGAGTTTATTAGAAGGGGTTTGTTGGAAAGAGTATAGTAAAGAAAAGTGTATCAAAAAGAGTTTATTAGAAGGGGTTTGTTACAGTCTGCTGGAAAAAGTGTATTAGAAAGTTTATTAGAAAAAGTATGGAAAGTTTATTAGACAAAGCATTGGAAAATGTATTAGAAAGAGTATTAGAAAGAGTGTATTAGAAAGAGTATTAGAAAGAGTGTATTAGAAAGAGTATTAGAAAGAGTGTATTAGAAAGAGTGTATTAAAAAGAGTGTATTAGAAAGAGTGTATTAAAAAGAGTGTATTAGAAAGAGTGTATGGATGAAGGGTGAAGATTTTACAGTGTATTAAATAAAAGGGTTTATTAGATAAAAGGTGTATCAGATAAAATGGTTTGTTAGATTAAAGGGTGCGTCATGAAGAGTTAATTAATAGAAGGCGCATTAGAAAAGTTCTTAAGATAAAGAGTTAATAGATAATGCGGAATGTATTAGGAAAAAGTCCACTATAAGAGTGTATTAAAAGAGTGTTTTAGAAAGTGATCATTAGTCAAAAGAGTATTAGATGAAATGGTACCAGATGAAAGACTGTTGGATGAAAGACTATTAGATGAAAGACTATCAGATGGAAGAGTATTTAAGAATGTGTAAAATATCATAAGATAAAGATTGTTTAAAACGTCTTTGAATAAAAGTTGTATAAGACATCATTAGATAAAAGAGTGTATTAAATAAAAGATTTCCTAAATAAAATAGAGTACTAGAGAAAAGAGTCAGATATGATATTATGAAGAAATTCAGGTTCTTAAAAAGGTTCTTACAAATAGATGATGTTTCTCTGAGAAAGATACCGGCTAAACCAGAAGTGATAAGAGAGAAGGAGTTACTATACCAGTAGAGAAAATATGTTAGAAACTGCTCAATCCGGACATAAATGTGGAGCATTTAAAATGTGCTGCAAGAAGTTGGAATTTTTACAAGCCCAAAAAATTATCAGACATAAGGATTATGTTTTTATTATCTAAATGTTAATTCTACGGCGATTTGAATCTTGAAATCAAAAAGATCTGAGAATATAGTGCAGTCGATTATAGTAATATGTTTGCAAATACAATCAATCTTCACAATAAAACATTAAATGATGAATCTTCGTCAAGCGAATACAAACAAAGGATATTTTGATTTTTCCTCGATTATCTTCAATTATTAACTAGAGAAGCAGACCCTTTTATAAATATTATCCAGAATGGTTGATACTCTCTCTGGATTATTATCGTATAGGTTAAATTATTGAATTTCGACTCACATACAATATTTGCAGTTCAACCATAACTTAATAGTGATCTCATCATATTATTATTCTTTTATACTTTTAAGGTTCGGACAAGTTTCAAGTTGTTTGTTATTTTATTCATCTAAAAACTCGATATTCAGATTTATCTGTTGATGGCATGAATAACGCTACATTAAATGTTGAATTAATAAATGTTGAATGCATAATATATATGAGACAAAGTGAATGTTGATTTATTGATTGTATTCCTAAATTCTCTTTTACTGTCGAACTTTTATGCATACTTTTTACAATACAGTTTATAAGAGATTATTTGATAACAGACTGCATCAGATATAGAGCTACAAGTGGTGAATTCGATGAAGAGTACTAAAAAAAGTGATTGAAAAAAAGTGATTCAAAAAAGCGTGTCGATAAAGAAAGTAAAAGAGTTTATTTGAGAAAGGAGATGAAAGAGTCTATCATGTAAAAAGCGTGGATATTTGAGTGTACCAGATCAAAATGTGTATAGGAATGAAGAATGTATTTGAATAAAGTGACTTCGAATCGAATGCATTAGAGAAGAGTGTATTAGAAAAAAGTGCATTAAAGTAGTGTATGAAAGAGGTTACTAAAGAAGTGTATTAAAAGAGTGTATTAAAAGAGTGTGTTAAAAGAGTGTACTAAAGAATTGTATTAAAAGAGGGTGTTAAAAAAGTGTTTTAAAGGAGTGTATTAAAAAAGTGTATTAAAGAGTATTAAAGAGTATTCAAAAGTATTCAAGAGTATTAAAGAGTATTAAAGAGTATTAAAGAGGGTATTAAATAATGTATTAAAGAATGTATTAAAGAGTGTATAATGTATTAAATAATATATTAAAGAGTGTATTAAATAGTGTATTAAATAATGTATTAAAGAGTGCATTGAAGGGTGTATCAGATGAAAACTGGAGGCAGTCAGCAAGGACGTGGAAGTCAAATAGGCCTTCTTCACAACAGCGCTTTTGCAGCTATGGCAGCAGCTTCCAGAGACTACCACAAGTCCGGTGGCGTGGCCGATGACGTGGCCGGGTGGCTCTTCGGCATCTCACACCTTTTCGTCGGTGCATTCGGCACGAAAGGCAACGCGGATCATCTTGCAAAACCGGTAAACAACGCCTATCAAACAGCCCACAACCACCAGGAACAACACCCCCGCGTAGATAGCGCCAATGTAGCGGAACGCAGCGAGCCCATTGAAAATCCGATACAACTCGGTGTTGGCCAAAGACACCGTACCCAAGGGAAACGTCATGGACCAAAATCCGCGATGGAAGCGGAGGTGGCCGTCAAACGCCCGCTTGAAGCGGTTGGGTTTCGCTGCGTGGTACACAAACTGCGAGTTGGGCTTTTTGCAGAACGGGGGCACCTTCGACAAAACAGAGAGGAACGCAAGCACCGTGAGGAAGTAGCCAAAGGCAATCAGCACCACGGCAAAGAACGCCGACACTATCAATATGGTTAAGGCAAGCATAAACGGAAGCAGAGACATGTCAACCGAAAGGGAGGCCCCGTCGAGCGACGCTTCAAGTGTGCTGGAAATCGTGGAGGTGTACAGCGAGGAGGCCACGGAGGCCGCGTGTTCCAAGAGCTGGTCCATGCAATTGCGGCCAAAAAGGAGAATGCCAAAGGCGCCCTGGCCCACATAGCCAATGGGCAAGAACATGGTCAAGACCTGGCCGCTGGCCGGCGTCTTGTACACGAACAAGCGCCAGAAGTTGATGGTGACAATGACAAACGCAAGGCACATGGCCACGGACCACATGACGAGCGAAACCACCATGGTCACCACGCGGTGATTGACGGACGGCAAGTCCGGCACTATGAGCTGGCCACACGACGCGGCCACGGTCAACGTGACCACCGGCAAGAGAAACGCCATGGAGATCTTGGACGAGTCCAAGTAGTTCTGCGAGCGCCGGCTTTTGGCAATGCACAGGAAAAAGAGCGTCACCACCGCCGTGTACACGGAGCCAAAGGTCACGAGCCAGAAAAGCACCCAGACACCGATGACGTGCTGTTTCCCCGTGACCGCGTGCAAGAACATCACCAAGGACGTGTAGCCCATGACAAAGCAGCCGACAAACGGCGCAAACGCCGGGTCTCGGTGAAGCCGCGAGACAAGCGAAGGCGACCGCCACATCGCCACCGCATGCGTCGCCACGAGAAATGCAAAAATGCACGTGGACACGAGGCCCACCACGATGCCCACGATTTGAAGCCAGTGCCGCGGGAACGGGAAGTTGTACAAGATGTTGGCGGAGATTCCTGTGCCCATGACCGAGGCAAAGTCGGCGGGAGTGCATCCGGCCACAAAGCGGCGGTCGATCTGGTCCGCGAGCTTGCGCCAGAAGCCGTGCGCGGGTGCGCGGAGCGTGGAGCGGTCGCCGCTGCACTCGCCGCCGCTTTGTGACGACGTGAGCGATTTTGGCGGCGCGGGGCTGCCCGCACGGCTGCTCGCGTGCAGGCTCAGGGGCTGCTGGCTGCCTTTGTGTTTATTGGCCTCTCGTCTCTTCACCTCGGAGTCGGTTGTGTTTTTCGTTCCGTGATTTTGGGGTTGGTCTTTGGTTTCATAATTTTGGGGTTGGTCTTTGGTTCCAGAGTCACCGTTTTCAGAGTCTGCTTCCCTGTCTTCGGTTTGGTGGTTGTTAATTCCTAATTCACTGGTTCCATTAGGTTCGCTTTGGTTCCCGGCGCAAGACTCTTTTAAGGGCCCAGGTTCTGATGTTATAGACTGCGGTAGGGGGTTTTTTGAGGACATGGCCAAATAGAAGAAGCAGGCAACAAGTGGATAAAGGGGGCTGTTTCAAGAAGTATGGGACGGGGAACAGAAAATCCAGGGGAAAATCTGGACAATGATATGGGAAAATGGGGAAGACGGAGATTGCGGTGCTTTATGTATGACCTGAAATCAGTCATAAAAAGATGAGGACGCCACATTTGCGCGCGGGCCTTCGGAGACCTTCCCAAACAGGAATATTATGGGGGCGGTGCCGGGGCGCGCGGCGGTCGCGGCCTGCATCAATAGCGGAATGCCGCCCGGGTAACGGCGGCCCCGCCGGGGGCCGCGCCCAACGGGGCCCAATGCGGCATTTTTCGGGGCGCACCACCCGACGGCTGTGGCTGTGTGCAGGCCCGCGCCCCTGCCGCGGCGGACCCCCGACTGCTGCGCCAATCGGGGCCGCGGCGGTGCTGCATGCGCTCCGGCCTGCCTCGCGGCGCCGCGCTTTGTGTGCAGCGGAGAGCCGCCCGATTGGTCGGCGCCGCGCGCGTCGGCGGGGCCGCCGGATGACCACAATGGTCGTGGCCCGGACAAGGCCCGCGCAGCGCCTTATATAAGGCGGCCCTCCCGCCCCGCTTTCTCGGTTCTCCGCACAAAAACCCGCTCAACCAACCCACACCATTAAGGTTCCAACAGAGATTCTCTCCCTGCGCGCCGTCTGATTCTGGAACACGCCAGCTCCCACATCAGACTCTCACAAAAGTACAAGACCAAGCCGCCCGTGGCTCTAGACCCGTGCACCAGATTTACACCCGTGCACCAGATGCTTAGTGTCACGCCCGCCGCCGCCGACGTGGCGCCCTCAGCCCTCTGCAAATCGAGCTCGCAGAGCACGCAAACCGTTTCGACGTTCGGGTGCCTCGAAGATGAAACCAACAACGACATCAAGCTAGACAACAACCTCGGCAAGCTCATTGAGCGGCTCCGGCATATACTCGGAGGCAAGGGTTTGGCCTCCGACGACGTGGACGTGGCCCAAATCCAGGCTGCCATGGAGCAGTACGAGTCCAACGAGCAGGACTGGGGCCGCTTTGCCCTCTCGGACGCGTCCAAGGGCTACACGCGCAACGGTGTGGTCAATATCAACGGCAACGCCAATCTTCTCATTCTAGTGTGGAGTCCAGGAAAAGGCAGTGCCATCCACGACCACGCCAATGCCCATTGTTGCATGAAGGTGTTGAAGGGAACGCTCTGCGAGCTGCTCTACGACGTTCCCGACTGCGAGGGCCACGAAATGGTGCCCAAAAAGGAGACGTACTTGCATAGAAACGAAGTCGGGTACATTTCCGACAAGATCGGCTTGCACCGGATCTCCAACGCCCTGGCCGACGACTTTGGCGTGACTTTGCACTTGTACACGCCTCCGTACGCTGCCCTTTATGGCTGTTCGATGTACGAGTCTGGTACTCTGAAGAAGCATCACGTGAACATGAGCAAGTATCATAGCTGGCAGGGCCGCTTGATTTCCAAGGATGGCAGCACGTGCTAGGCGTGGTTTCTGCTGGCGACTCACCTGGTGTGCTTTGCTCTGATTTGCTATTTTGCTAGCTACAAGTGTATGTACCGGAAACGTCATCTTGTGCTGAAGTATGTTTAGTACTGATTTGAATAGCCAGAAATATATGAATAACGGAGTCCTTTATAATGGAAATATACTAAGAAAGAAAGATAAGAAATGCCGTAAATCTTTAGAACGGGAATGTGCTAGGCACTGGAAGTAATTGAACATTAGAATCTATGAGTGATGGAGATACTGAACCTTAAAGATGTACTGAATTTTTGAATATACTGAAAGCAATTACTTAGAATGGAAAACACCAAGCATTGAAAATACTAACATTAGAATTATAATCACAATATAGCAAGTACTGGGAATTTATAAAGAGACTAGTAAATGTAGAAGATAATGAGTATCAAATAATACTGAGTATTGAGAATCTACTGAATTTTGAAGATCACTGAATTATGGAAGTATATCAAATATCAAAAACTTCTGACGTTTACTATTAAGCACGATATTCATGAATAGTGGATATAAGCACGATATTCATGAATAGTGGATATACTGAATATTGGAAATACTGAGTATTGGAGTATATCAAATATCAAAAACTCTGACGTTTACCATTAAGCACGAAATTCATGAATAATGGATATACTGAATATTGGAAATACTGAGTATTGGAGTATATGCGGAGTGGGAATGAAAAATCAAACATTCACTAGCACCAGGAATATGTAAATAATGGAGATACTCGGTATTGGAAATAATTGAAGTACTGGAAATATACCTGTTACTAGAAACTCATGAACAAAAATGTATACATATTGAAACATATGGAACATTGAATTACACTGGATATTGGAATATACCAGGTGATGAATGTAAATTAGATATGACTGAATATTGGAAGGCTGAATGTTTGAAGAAACAAAGTACTGTAAATGACTGAAACTTGGAAACTCAGAATGGAAATTTCCTGAGTATTGAAGATACTGAATAGGAAGATACTAATTATTTACAATGCACTAAGTATTGAATTTACTGAATTATGCAAAACGGCTGAATATTGGATTTATACAGAGTAACGGGATTATACGAATAATGGAAATGTCAGTCGGTTGGATCCCCGCTCTCTCGTTTATTTTTCGTTACATCCTTCTATTTACACTAAATTCAAACCTTAATATGTGACACTCATTAAGATGTTGAAAATCATCTAATACTATGTATACAGAGTCACTTTTGAATCTTCAAATTTCCAGATCACATAGTATCACTCTCACTTACATCTAATTGTCTAGATCATCTATAGTCTCGTCGGTCATTGGAATGTTTCAGTCTAGTCGGTCACTATAGTAAAAAGGTTTCATCAGTCTCAAAACTGTAGCAGAAATGTTTCATCAGTCTCAAAAACCGTAGCAAAAATGTTTCATCAGTCTCAAAAACCACTCTATGATGAGTTTTTCGTCTGTCTTGTCTGGAAATGAGGTAGATTCATCGGTTTCGTCAACCATTCCCGTAAATTGCTATCCCAGTCTCCTTAGAATTATAGTCTAAACTCAGACAAGTCTCCTCAGAAATCGTGGTGGAATGCTTCATCACTGTTTTGTCACTGAAAGATGTATGCTTTATCACTCCGGTTTTCTCAGAGACTATAGTCTAAATGATTCATCACAGTTCATTTGACAAAGACTTCTCAGAGAATGAAGTAGGAATGTTTCATCAGTCTCGCAAGTCACTCCGGTAAAAAGGAAGCTTAATAGTTTCTTAGTCACTGTAGTATGAATGTTCTGTCACTTTGGTGTAAATCAATCACCCGTCTCTTCTCCAAAAGCTTTAGTATGAAAGTTTCATCACGGTTTCATCTGTCACTGCCGTATAAAGAAGTATTGCAGTCTCCCTAGAAACTGTACTATGAATGTTTCATTTTAGTTTCATCTGTCGCTAGAGTACAGACATTTCATCTGTCTCCTCGCTGCATCCCCTCGCTGTATTAAAATGTTTCATCACTCTCAACTTGTAGCAGAAAGGTTTCATCATGCTCGTTGTCACTGCATTTAATAGCTTCATCATGTCCACCGCCTTCATTGGAATGACCATAAATTGCCATGCTCCTTCATAATTCTGGGCCACTACGCCGGAGCCGGTCCTCCTTGGCTTTTTCTATAACAGCGACCTCATTCAAATCCCGCTCCCGCCGCTTCCGTTCCCGATCCTGCCACAGCCTGTACTCGGCTGCAGGATCTAGGTCGTCGGTGTCGTCCACCCCATCAAAAATCTCGTGTTCTCTGTCTTTTTCCTCCAATTCTTGAAGCCGCTCGGCCTTAGACAAAGCTGAGGATCCCGCTGGTGGCCTGCTGCTGCCTGCAGTCCGTTTTTTCTTGACGAAAACCGGCCGGACTGGTGCTTCTGACCCTGAGGACTCGCTGCCAGAAGTATCTGATTCATCGGAGCTTCCGGACTCGTCGGAACTGTCCGACCTCTTTGGGCTTCCCTCACTCTGTGAAAGATTTAGGCGACTTGTTTCAGCCCCGGTGATTTCCGACATCCCAGCGGTCCCTTATGTGTGTTTTCTGAGACCGTGGATTGTGGATTGTGGATTATGGATTGTGGGTGTGGGTTGTGGATTGTGGGGTTTGGGTTTGGGTTTGGTAAGGCAGTCGGACCAGCCGCTGTGAGCGCGCGCATCACGTGATCCGCGGACGCCCGCGCGGCGGAGCCCCGGCGCGGTCCTGCCCGATTTGGTAATTGCCCGGCCATGCTTCCCAGTGCCCGTCCTGCAGGATGCGTATCGCACATCCGCACCAGCCTCGCCAACTACACCTTCAACACTCACCACTTCACCCACTTCTCGATCCTCGGCACGCCTCCGCCTAATTCCTTCCAACTCCGAAGGTCCTCCGACTCTGCCACCTAGAGAGACTGCATCCTTCTCTCGTCCGGCTCCGTGCCCCCTTGCCCCCGCAGCACGCCGCCTCCTAGCGCGTTGCCCCTGTTTCACGCGGGTTTCAGCCTTGTTTGAAACCGTCCCGCCCCCTCGCATCGTCCCCCTGGCCCGCACCGCGCGCCCCTATAAATACCATGTTTTCCCTTAACCAAAAAATGCGCCACGGCTTCGACCAAGACTACAACCTGGAGAATTTCCTCACGTCGCTCGCTAACAACTTCTACATTTATTTCGATGACAAACGCCACAACACAAACTGCAGCCCCGTGCTGGATAAAATGAAGAAGTCGCCCGAATACTCCAAGTCGTACCAGCCAATTGTCGACTGGAAAATCATGAAGGAGCGCCAAAAGACCATCTCGGCAGTGCTTGTCTTGTGTTTGAATTTGGGCGTGGACCCCCCTGACATCATGAAAACTTACCCGTGTGCCAAGTACGAGGCCTGGTGTGATCCTTCCATCTACTCAGACACAAAAAAGGCCATTGAGGCCATTGGCAAAAACCTCCAGGCCCAATACGAAACCCTCTCCTTGCGCACGCGCTACAAGCAATCGTTGGACCCCTGCGTTGAAGACGTGAAACGCTTCTGCAACACGTTGCGCCGCAACGCCAAGGACGAGCGCATTCTCTTCCATTACAACGGCCACGGCGTGCCCCAGCCCACGGCCAGCGGCGAGATCTGGGTCTTCAACCGGGGCTACACGCAGTACATTCCCATTTCTCTTTACGACTTGCAGACTTGGCTCGGTGCCCCCGTCATTTTCGTTTACGACTGCAACAGTGCAGGAAACATTGTCCACAACTTTAAGAAGTTTGTTCAGAAACGAATCGACAGCGATAACGAGGGCAATCACGACATGAGTGCCCCCTCGCCCACCTCCGCCTATCTAGACTCCATCCAGTTGGCTGCATGCAAGTCTCACGAGATTCTTCCCATGAGCCCGAGTCTCCCTGCTGATCTTTTCACGTGCTGCTTGACTTGCCCCATCGACATATCTCTCAAGTGGTTCATCATGCAGTCTCCGCTCAAGGATAGCTACTACCTGGTGTTGCCCCGCAATTCCAACGGCAATGTCATTGTTCCTGGGAAGCTCACCGACAGAAGGACCCCTTTAGGCGAGCTCAACTGGATTTTCACCGCCATCACTGACACAATCGCATGGACCTCCCTATCTCGTCCCATTTTCAAACGACTCTTTCGCCAAGATTTGATGGTCGCCGCTTTATTCCGAAACTTCCTTCTTGCCAAGAGAATCATGCCTCATTTGAACTGCAATCCCGTCAGCGATCCCCCTTTACCGGAGTCGGTCAGATTCCATCCCATGTGGGACTCTTGGGACCTTGCTATCGATCAAGTATTTGCTCAGTTGATCAAGTCCCAAAACCCAAACCCCACGGATCACACGCCTTCTGCGCCCCATTTTGGCCAGCAGCTTCCCAGCAGAGACGGCGGACTGGCTACGTCTGGAGAAGTCCGCGCTGCAGACAACAATGGTAATCTGCATTCCGGTGCCACAACTGCTAGCTCAGACCCAGCTTTTCTGACCTTGACAAACTACCAACACTCGACCTTTTTTGAACAACAATTAACTGCATTTGAGCTATGGCTCAAGTACGCTGGCTCTTCCACAAAAACTCCACCTGAACAACTTCCCATCGTTTTGCAAGTTTTGCTTTCTCAAGTCCACCGTCTTAGAGCCCTTATCTTACTCTCAAAGTTTCTTGACTTGGGTCCCTGGGCCGTTTACTTATCTCTTTCCATCGGTATCTTTCCGTATGTCTTGAAATTGCTTCAGAGTCCAGCGCAAGAGCTCAAGCCTGTTCTTATCTTCATATGGGCAAGAATCATGGCAATTGATTATAAAAGTACCCAGCAGGAGCTCTGCAAAGATAAGGGATACAACTACTTTTATTTGATATTGAACTCAAGCCCCTCCAATCAAATTGGTGCCCCCGGTGCCCCCGGGTCGACCATTGGAAGTGGTTCTACAGTGGGCGTTATGGTTAACGAAGATCACAAGGCCATGAGCGCGTTCATATTGACTTTGTTCATCAAAGACTTTAAGAATGGTCAAAGAATATGCTTTTCAATTGAGCTAGTTTCGAATTGTCTCAAATTCATTGCAACAAGCGAGAACCCCCTCTTGCGGCAATGGTGTGCATTGCTTCTATCAAATCTTTGGCTGAAATACCCAGAGGGCAAATGGATCATTTACAAAGATGGCTACCTTAATAAATTTTTGGAGTACATTTTTGATCCAATCCCGGAGGTAAGGACATCCATCATAATTGCTATGAAATCTTTCCTTACGGAGTTAGAAAGCGACGATCCCCAAGAGTCTCCAAAAAAATCACGTTCTTTCCAACTGCCCTCTCTGAATGATAGCGAATACAATACCAATCTGACCAATTCTTATCTGAATGGTGCTCATATGGGCAGCAGTCCAAATAATGTTTCCGCCGACTTGCGGAAAGATGAATTGAGACAGCAAGATTTGAAATTGGCCAATTTTGTACTCAAGCTTCTAGGTGATGGCTCGACCGCTGTGAGAAAAGAAATTGTTTACTTTATGAACCGTTTTATGAAAGTTTACGAGAAATTCTTTTTGGTTGTTGTCTTCAATCAATTGGAGGAAGAGATTGTGCTCATCGATAACCCGAACAACCTACAAGATTTCAGAAAAAAGTCTCCCGCCTATGGATCAATATTCAGCTCAATATGGAAAGGGCTTCTTATTTTGTCTGAGGACCCACATACTGAGGTCAAAGAATTGGCCCGTATACTTATCGATAGCGTCATGCTCAAATTGAGCAAAAGCGAGCTCGGCGATCTTGTTAAAGAGATGCAAGAGTATTTACTCAGCAAATCTGCTATCAATATCAACGACAACTTGAGATCTCAGCCTATAGTGAACAAACCGCTCGCCATGCAGAAGACTGACTTGAAAAGACAAGCATCCAGTGGCTCGATTATAAACAGGAAAAACGATCTTACCATTAAGGGAGGATCTTTGAAAACAAGATCTTCTCTGCACAATAATTTGAAGTCTGAGACAGAGAACCTGGACGCATCCTCAATATCTTCAAAATTCAAGGGTTTGGGAATCTCGAAATTGCTTCTGTCTTTCCAAATCAATGAAGACAACGACCTCAAGAATTTCAGCAGAATCCTCAATACCGGCCCTGTTTCAAGTGTGTACGGTGCAGAGTATGTACCCAAAACTCCGCGGCAAGATATGGAGTCCAAATTCTCGTCATCTCTGGAAGAGACACCGACAGAATTAAGTGATGATTCTGGGTTTTTCGACTACAGCTGTGAGACTTTTCAAGAGCCCCAGATGTCCAAAACTGAGGTAGATGAGCCAGGTTCGAAAGAATATGTGAGAAGACTATGGAGGCGAAACAGAAATGAATTAACAATTCAAGAAACCCAGCCACAGAAAAAAATGGCTTTACGGGGGGACTGGAATCGTAACATGACTATTTTGAGCAACAAAACGCAACCAAAAATAATGAAATTCATGCAATTCGAAAAGCTTTTGGTTTCGACCGATGACAAGGACACTATATCAGTTTGGGATTGGGCAAACAACACCGTTGTGAGCAAATTTTCGAACGGCAACCCATTTGGAACCAAAATCACTGATTTGAAGTTTCTCAATGAGGACGATGTGCCCTTGGTGATGGCAGGTTCATCCGACGGTGTTATCAAGATTTACAAGAATTTTCACATGGAAAATGAAATCTGTTCTGAGCCTGTTGAAATTGTCGCAGCGTGGCGAGCATTGACCGATTTGTTGCTCACTTCCAAAAGCTCCGGTTTGATCAGCGACTGGCAGCAAGCAAGGGGTTCGTTCTTGATAAGTGGTGATGTCAAAATCATAAGAGTTTGGGATGCCCCCCGAGAGCTTTGCATTTCTGACATTCCCGCTCGCTCCTCGTCTTCCATAACAAGTCTTACCTCAGACCAAGTTGCTGGAGACATCTTTATCGCAGGATTTGATGACGGCAGCTTGCGTGTTTATGACCGCAGACTCGACTCCCGAGAGTCAATGGTCAAAGTCTGGCAAAACGGACGAGGCGGTGCCAAAAACATCGGAAGAGGCTCAATCAGAAACGTGCACATGCAGAGAGGTGGCTTCAGAGAGTTGGTCAGTGGATCTACTGACGGATACGTCAATTTGTGGGATATCAGAAACTCTGCTCCCGTTGCAACGTTTCAAACCCCCGAAAAAAGCATTCGGTGTATCAATACGCACGAACATGCGCCTATCATCACAACAGGCACGAAAGCCGTGAATATCTGGACAACTTCCGGAGATTTGGTGAGCACATTGCGCAATCCCCACGATCATTATCTCGCAAATCGGACTTCCAATTACATCTCCACCCTTACTTTCCATCCTCACAGAATGATGGTCGCCACCAACTATAACCAAGACGGACACATTAACATTTACAACTGTGTTGATGTTATATCTGAATACTGATGATGATTCATGCACGTGATCTGGCCTAGCGCATCCTGCCATTCGACTGTCGCGCTAGATCCCCGTACCCCGGAATTCACATTTACACTCAGGGTATACAACACTGAAGCTCCCAAATGAGCTACACCTGAATCAGTTTCAAGTGTAAGAGTTGTTTTTTCAAATTCCGGAGTTACTCCTCCAAGTGCTGGAGCTGAAATCATGTTGAAATTATTGACGATCTCGCCTTAGTCCCTGGAGCTTAATTGAACCAAGGATCACGTGAGAACGAACGGGAAAACTCTCAAAGCTTTCAGAGCGCCATTCCTCTGCATCCCACCTTGTGATGCGTTCTTGATATTTTACCAGCAAACGGGCCCCTCTCCAGAGAAAGGCAGGGGTCTTCAGTCCGGGCTGGCATATTCAATTGTGTGCAGTCCGCTCTCGCAATCCCAACCAAAATTTATATGCGCCTTCCACTTCGAAATATCCATCCACTAGCAACCGCATTCACATACAGTTTACCAGAAATGTCGTTTTCTTCGGAACTAGCTGCTGCTATAGAGGACGAAAGCAGTGAGGGCGCATTAAGCCCGCCTTCCGGCGATATAAGCATCGCTCAACGAATGATTTCGGCTTGTCTGGGGTCTTTGCTCACCTCTTTTGCCGTCACGCCTTTCGACGTTGTCAGAATCAGGATACATCAACAAGACGTCATGGGAAACTGCTGCGACTCGCACTCAATGGCATCTCATTTGGCCAGACTGTCGAATGGTCCCTCGGGTTTGAGTGGAAGAGGGCAGATTATGACCAGCCCGCCAAGGGCCCTTGATGGCCCCGAAACCAAGGTGGCTTCTACAGGCAACCCGAAGTGGGGCAGCTTAAGGCCTGCACTCGGGACTAATCTAGAGTCTGCCGCCGCTTCAGATTTGCTGAGCACCACAGTCTTTTGGAATACCCAACAGTTTTGCGAAACGGCAAGAGACTGTCCAAAAATAACGTCCACTTATCAGGGGATGACTTCAATTGCAAGAAACGAGGGACTCACCACTCTATGGCGAGGTCTCTCTTTGACCCTCATCATGGCTATCCCCTCAAACATCATATATTTCACTGGGTACGAATACATCAAGGAGCTTTCCCCCATCAGCGACTACTCGATCAATCCCCTCTTGTGCGGACTGGCGGCCAGAATGATGTCCGCAACTGTGGTCTCTCCAATTGAACTCCTCAAAACCAGACTACAGTCTGTTCCCACGTCATCAAGTGACCCTAAGCACAAGATCTTCAAGTCCCTAATAAAAGAAACAGTGGCCTCCTTCAAGAAAAAGGGATACGGCTCGATGTTCACTGGTCTTCAAATCACCTTGTGGCGAGACGTTCCTTTCCTGGGCATATATTGGATGTGTTACGAATATCTTAAGGGGAAACTGAGTCATATGCTCGACGTGGATTTCAACGGAGTTCAACAAGAGGATTGGAAGGTGTTCACCGCAAGCTTCTTTCTGGGCTCTCTTGGTGGAGTTGTTGCGGCCTTTTTTACTAATCCCTTTGATGTCGGAAAGACCCGCCTTCAAATCGCAAGTGACGATGGCTCCAAGCTGAGTAGCCCCCGGCCTTCAATGTTCCGGTTCCTTTGGAAAATATACAAGGATGAGGGCATATCGGCCCTATATAAAGGGTTTGCACCACGTGTGATGAAGATCGCACCATCTTGTGCAATCATGATTTCATCTTATGAGATCGGGAAGAAGATATTTAAGGATGGTTTATAATCAGCACAAACCATTGGTTGTAAACTGCCCGCTTGTGAATAGAAGGTAGCAAAGCATGCATTATTTAGCTCGGCTACAGTAAACGATATAGAATACAATGAACTAGCAAAGCTGATTTTCTAAAATTTGAACTCTTCACCTCCCCAACCTTCCACGTTCTTTTCGAAATTCCGGATGTCGTATGAGGCCATTCGCTCCACAGAGGGAACGGCTTTCTCCTGGACAGGTCCCTCCATCGACAAAGTGCCTGCGGGTATTGGGTTGAAATCGGATGCCACAAACTTTCCAGGAGATACTTCCTGTATCACTTCTTGGGATCCAAACACCGTAGGCAGCATGTCGCCGTGTCCCCGGCACATTGTAGATGCGCTCTCTTGAAAATGCAAACTGTCGTGTGCATCCTGGTGTCTGTGCCTAGGCTGGGACTTTTCCGAGCAAGAGCCACTCAATTTACCGCTTCTCGGCGAAATGCAAGACAGGTTGTTCTCTTTTTCGCTTTCTGCCGCCACGGCCTGCCTTGCGGTCAGTAACAGAAGCTCATCTTGCTTCACGGTTCGTGAGAGTACAATAGAAGTCTGTTCCATTGTTTGTAAGGCAGCGTGCATCCAGGATAAGAACTCATTGAAAGCAAGCTGCAAATTCGTCGTTGCCGTTCTTGCCAACTGCTGCTCAATTAGCTTGAGATTATACTCGTTCTCTTCAATCTCATCCACGCAAAGCATGGTTTGTGATGCTTGTGGGCCATTTCTCAATGCAGAAAGCTCGAAGTTTCTCTGTAGTTTGTCATGTTTCAAGATCAAAACTTCCTGTCGAACCTCGCGCAGAGAGATTGCACCGAGGCTGACCTTGAGTGTGCTGAGCTTATCACAATGGTGCGTGAAAGCAACGGAAATACCATCAAGAACCTCTGCATAAGCACTCACCATGGCACGCGACTCATCGCTGGGCAGCTCGGTCCCCCAAACCCGAAGCGAATTGATGAACGCCTTTTGGAAATCGACAGTCTTCTTCTGACTGCGAATTAGTTTGTCGATCAACTTTTGGAGGTCCACCGCCTTTACCCTTTTAGGGCTAGGCTCTTGAGACGAAGGAACCAACTTGTGAATCATCTTCATCATCGCTGCAGTGGTTGGCCGTGTCAATGCCGGAATTGCCGCCTGCAAGGCTGACAGAGCCGCCGGGCTCTGCTCCATATTGGGCCCCTGGAGAGAAGGCGAAATCGCTGCCCAGTTCAAAACCGCTGATTGTAAAATGTGCTATCAAGAGGGTTTAATCTCGGAAGCCCGCTAATTGGTTGTCGGCCGATTCCAACACTCGCGGACTCAAGTATCGTGACTTTTGTGCTAGGTCTGATCCCCGCGCTTCCACCCCGACGCAAACCCGGCAAGTTTGTGGTGTGAAAGGCTTTCGAAACACTGCACAGGGGCATTTGTGATCATAGACACAAGCAAGTATTCGCAGAAGAAAGCATGATCACAAGCTCACATCATCTGATTTCCTGTGGCTTATCTCGACTTCAGTATTTGTATTATTGAAAAGATCTTCAACGAGCGTCTTTTGAGGAAACATTTGTGAACACCGTTGGACAGGCGTGTTTCATGTTTGCTCATGTGGGGGTGTTTCATCCCTGCGTTTGTGCAGCAAGGGGTGTCTCACTTCTTCCTTCGTACAAGGAACAGGGTCTCGCTTGTGTCTTGGTGCAACAAGGGGGGTTTCAATCTTGTCCTAATGCGATAAGGTGGGCTTCATATTCGCCTTGGTGCAACAAGGGGGGTTTCATATTCGCCTTGGTGCAACAAGGGGGGTTTCATATTCGCCTTCGTGCAACAAGGGGGGTTTCATATTTGCCTTTGTGCACTTATTTTTTCAGCACCTCCTCATCAATATTCAAGCCTGTCCACTTGGACACACCTTTCCTCACAGATTCGATACCTTTTTCCACCTTATGCTGCCCTGCAGAAGCGGAGGACTCGATCTGGCTGACAAATTCACCTGCCTTATGTGCAACTGCAACCTGGCCGCTAGCCAATTCCGGCAACGACTTTCTCTCGACATTCCACAAAAACTCCTTGGTGTTGTGAAATGTGCGAGGCATGAAATACCAGAATGCAGCCACGCCGCAACCCACTGGGAGAACGGCTTTGCTCAAAAGGCCCCTTTTTTGAGCCATGATGTTTCCAGAAACAGCCGCAATGGCAATATAGAATGCATTTGGGAGTATGTCGTCCGACTTATCATGCAAGGCGCCAACGGTTCCCGTCACTTGCCTTTCCGTCTCATAGATGGAGTCCTTCTGGTCATTCACGAAATTGTCAACACGCGAATAAAGCCCAAACAAGCCATGACGAGCAGAACGGACCGCCGACTCAAGGGTGTCTGTCGTACGCACCGTAACACCGTTCACCACCGACCGAGGACCTAAAAGCTCCACATCGTTGTCCTGGCTGGGGACCACTGTGCCCGGTACCGGCACGACATTGCTATCGTCTTCATAAAAGTTTCTTTTACTCTCGTTGAGAACGGGTGAGGCTGGCTTTGCAGCGAGAGCGGTGGCGACTGCAAAGGCGGCAACAATTGGGCGGGACATGTGGGAGTTGTGGAAGAAGCGAATCAATTGGTTGGCCGAAAATTTGGCTATCCGCGGACACGCTTAGGATGCGGCGGTACGGGTGCAGCCGTCGCGACAGTCCGCATGCTGTTGACCTCCACACCACAAGTGATTCGCTGCATCACGTGACTGCATCACGCGCAAATCCACCCGTGCTCATCTGGTTCCTGAAACTAGCTGTCCATTTGCCTCCATTTCCATCATGCGGGGATTGATAAACAGGAGGGCGCTCTGCTACAGGAACACATGCCAGAGGCTCATGCCTGCTAGGCTCAAAAGTACTCGTGAAAGCACTGCAGGAAGATGGACTTCTCTTACCCTGGATTCTTTGCCATCGCTGGCCACCGAAATCAATCCAGATGAGGCCTCGTTTGGGTACTTGGCTCGAAACGCCCATTTCGAGCAACAAGGCGACCTCCCCGGCGATTTATTTGTCCGCAAAGTCGAACTAACACAGGACAAAATCACATATGAGAGTCTGCCTTCTCCGTTCCGTCGCCAGGACGGCTCTTTTATCCAAGGAAACAACGCTGAAGAAGCGCGGCTTCATCCTGAAACGCTAAAAGCCCGAGTTGACAGCTCCGCTATCCGCTTGCCGTCCGAAATCGCCAAGGTTATTAACAAGAACATACTCCTGGCAGTAAGCCCGGACAAGCTCCGTGAGAGGGCAGCAAATATATACCAGTCTTTGGAGAAAGAGCAGATACAAAAGGCCCCCGACTCGGGGATTGAAGCTGACGCCCACATTGCGGCTTTGTTTCTTCAGAATTATTCTCACTCCAGGAGAGTCTTGTTGGAACTCCAAAAACGAGTAGGCGAGACGTTCAATCCAGACTCGGTTTTGGATATTGGATACGGACCAGCCACGGGGATTATTGCTCTCAACGAAATAATGGGGGATGCTTATTCTCCGTCTGTGAAGGAGGCCTATGTTGTGGGAAGGCAAAACAAAGAGATGAAAAAAAGGGCTAAGATCCTTTTATCAAGACAATTGAATGAATCTGTTGATGACGTTGAAAAGGACGCGGCTCAAACCGCTGAAGAGCTACTGAGCATTGTACAGGGTGAGGGCGCAGCGGAAGATTCGGACTACTTTCGGACGGGAGAAAGAAAATCTACTCACGAGGGTTACGAAGACCGCTTTGGTGATTTTGTGGGGCCAGTGGATGCCTCCAAGATTCGAATCAAGACAAAATTGAGGGATTCGCTTCCTTCAACCAAGCAGTATGAACTCATTATGGTCAACCAATCTCTTCTCTCTCGTGAGTTCAATTTCCCACGTGATGTGGACATGAACCTTGAAATGATTCTCCGATTGCTCAAGCCGAATGGACATCTTGTAATTTTGGAGAGAGGCAATGCTTTGGGTTTTGAGATTGTCGCAAGAGCAAGACAAGTCATGCTTCGTCCAGAGTCACACAAGGATGAGTCTGGCCGCATACCCCGGCCCTATATACGTGGGTCTACTATCAAGCCCCAAAAGTTGAGGAGGGAGGACCAAATCATCACTGAAGAACACGTGGAGTACGAGGAAAAACTTTTGGCCCAAATGGAAAAAGAGGATGCTCAGGAAGTCTCCGAATTGGAGCAGGAAATCATTGCGAAGCATGGAGAAGTATCCGAGGAAGATTTGAAATTTGAGTTCGAAGAAAGTGCTGACTACGATGTATTGCCAGTGGGTAGCGCCCCTGTCTCAAATAGTAGTCCAGAGCGGGTGGATTATCATTTGAGTGTGGTGGCGCCATGTTCTCACCATGGGCAATGTCCACTTCAGCTTGGAGATCCAAAATTCTACAAGATCTCGGACCACAAACACAGATTACAGTTCTGCTCCTTCAATCAAATCGTTGAAAGGCCTAAGTATACGATGGAGCTTAAGAAAGGAAAGAGACTAGCAACAAAATGGGACAAGGGAGCTCAGGACGGCTTCGGGCTCGAACAGATACCTCGAAGTGCTTTGAAAGGCATGCAGGGAACAGGAAGAACCGGAGGTAACAATAGTGAATCTGGAAACCTCTCATACTTGATTATGCACCGGTCTAAGAATGATCAGCAAACCATCGAAAAGATTGAGGACGACCGAGCCCACAACACCGATGATAAGATTTCTCTACCACGAATCTTGGAATTTCCAAGCAAAGTCAAGAAAAATGTCAAGCTCAAAGTCTGCGCACCCTCAGGCCACATTGAGTACTGGCAGGTTCCAAAGAGTTTGGGCAAGCAGACTTACCATGATGCCCGCAAGGCTAAGCAGGGCGATCTCTGGGCGTTGGAGAAAAAGAGTGCCGTTGTCAAAAGCAGATTATCAAGCGGCAAATTCGAAAAGCTCAATAAGTTGGCTAACATGCAAAGAAAATTCGTGATCAAAGAGAAGAGAAAGAAGGATTGGAAAAAGATTATCAGCAGACTGGAGAAAGATTTCGATGACCCATTGGACGTAATGGATAGCTTGGCATCAGAGGTCGAGGGCTCTAAAAAATACAGAGTCGAGGGCAGAAGGGCAGGTTACGATGTTGACCCAAAGGATTACGACGGAAAATAATTCATGTACATAGAACATATATTGCAACTAATAGCAACCTAGAACACTATTTTCGATTATTTATTGTAGTTATCTATAATACAGATGCATTCTAGAGATGACCTGCAAGCCGCGGAGCCTACTCAGCACTGTTTCGGCGGGCCAACTTGAGGTGATCTAGTCATTAAATGCACAAGCCAGGAAAGGCTACTTGCATCTAGTGGTATGAAGGGTTTGCAGAGTGGCTAGGCCGGAAGCCTTGCCATTCCATGGATTAAGGCATCAGAAGGGTCCATACTTTTAATGGGTGCCCAGCATCTGCCATGGGGCAATATTTCAGATAAAATCCGTTTACTTTCTTCTGAAGGAGCAGCCCTCGGTCAACTTGGCCTTACCACCGGATGGGGTGCACAAGACAGAGGAGCAGCCGTCGCAGGTGACGGCGGTTTGGGCGTGAGAGAACACAGTTGTGATGTTCAAGCATCCTGGGCATTTAACGTCCATGAAGAAAGATCTTGGTGCTTGGACCAAAGTCTTCAATTTGTGCTTTTGAGCCTCAGAGGCTGGGTTTGGGTGTAACAAATCTTGAACTAAAACCATATTGAAACGTAGGTGGTGAAAGAAGAGGCTGGAAAATGCGGATTTTGCGTGCGATTTATAGAGAAAAAATTTTCTCACGCGAGCCCTGTATGCGCACGACCTGTGGAGTCGCCTGGGCCTGCAGCTTTGCGCACACTGCGAAAAGAAATACTTCACATATGTGCACAACCTCATAAAGTTTCCGCACTCCCCTGTAGGCCGTTGCGCCCCTTCTGAACAGCGCAGTTGACAATTGCTTTGTTTCATAAGATCAAAGGGTACCTTGGCTTTTCAATTGACCTAGACTTAGTAATTATGGGTTAAGCCTAAGTCTCCTGGTGGTCGCATGAGGCTGCCAAGGGTAAAACTCCGCCCATCAGTATCCCGATGACTCTATTTTTTGCTGCAAATCCAAAAGCATGTTCGACTCAACAAAAGTCCTCTGAGTCCCCAACTAGATGATGGAAGCTGGGTGTTGTCTCAAGCAAAATCAAAGAAATTTAAGCAACCATAATACGACGATTTTTTTGGTAGGTTTAGTAATGACGGGCGCAAATGGGAATATGCCTTGATCCTACTCCAAGGAAGACCATAAAAGTTCTTTTGACAGGAAAGACAATCAATCTTAAGCCTGAAATCCGAAAACCAAGAAAAAGTACAAGCCAAATTAAGGGGGAAAAGAAGGCCATTTATAGGCAACTTGGCTGCAAGAAATCGCGTTACAAACGCATAAGTGAAACTCACATAAAACAATGCATTCGAGGTATAAAATCGGCACAGTATCCGCCAAAACAAAATCATGGCCATCAGATTTCGGCTTTTGCCTCTTATTACAGCCACGAGCCCCTGGCGCTTTCGGTCAGTTTTTGCGCCGTTGAGATTCTAATCGGTAGTGAGTCCCTAGCATCAGTTGTGCCGTCATTATTGTTGCGACAATACTTCTTTTCTGCTTCAATTACCCTTAAATTCAAGTTTGAGTTGCTTTGTCATCAATTGACGTTTTCTGCATCATATAAATGCTATTGCCTACGGAGTGTGTTCGTGGTGTACGGATCCTCAGGACTCATCGGCTGCATCAAGATGCATGCTTATCTAGGCATTGTTCTCCACGCATCAGGATAAAGTCTGAAAGTCTCGGCAACGCAGCAGGGCTATTCCCAAAGACACTTGTTGGTGCAGAAGATTTCGAATGAGATAAACATCAGCTCTCTCAGGAATTTCTTTTCTCCATCCAGAGCAAATCCATTTCCAAGATAGCGAACAAAAGCAGACCCAAGAAGATCCGGCCCCCTTACAAGAAGTATGTTTATAAAGCATCGTTCACCGACGAGGGGGGTCTGGATAGTGAGGAACCACAACCAAGCCGGTTGAAAGATGCGTCACTATTTGACCCTAAGAAGCTATCGATACAATCCATTTATGTGTTGAACAAGCAGACATCTTTCAAAGGTAGCATATGGCCTCGGTCTCAGTTTGAAAAAATTGATGTTTTATCTTGTTGCATGTTCCTCAACAGCGAGGAATACCTTCGTCAATTGGAAGAGGCCAGCCATGGTCCTCGTGAAGAGAGAAGTGATACGCATGTGTCACGAACACCGCATTTGCCACTCGAAATACTCGTCTACGTGATGGAGATTATAACCGCAAAAGACGAACTCAAATGCAAATACCTTCTACTAAACAAGCTTTTCTACTTGGTGACCATGCCCTTGCTATATAAGAACCCAAGGCTTCGAGGCGATAATTTTTATCAGTTTGTCGACACTATTAACTCGAAGAAGACCATCGGCCTGCAGGTAAAAACCCTAGATCTATCGGCGGTGAATCAACTGGGCAAGAATGCCTTTGTTGCAAAATTGCTCAAACGCTCCAAAGAATCTTTGCAAAATTTTGTGGCACCTCAAACCAGCTTCGGCTTCAGTCCCCTCATGGCTCTTCGCTCTTGTCACCTGCTTCAGTCACTAGATTTAAGACTTGTCTCAGAGACGGTAAAACTAGAGGAGTTGTTCGACTCTATACGCGAGTTGAGGAGTCTCACGCATTTGTCTTTTCCTCGCTCTTCTCTTGAGATAAGCGATTTTACCAACGTCGAGTGGCCGCCAAAATTGAGGTTCCTTCGAATATCGGGCGGCATATCAGATGACTTTCTCACGAATTCAAACTTTCCGGACACAATACGGAACATGGAGTTTGCGCATTGTCCTAAAGTCACGCACTCGGGCTTCGAACACTTGCTAGTGATTTTTGGCCGCAACTTGGAGTCTTTGAAAATCCAGTTTCCCATGCCCGGTCTCAACGCCAATTCTCTCGATGAAGTGTTTCTTCTTTGTCCCAACCTCACAACATTGGAAGTGTGCGTGGATTATCTTTCTGCTTCCTTTTTTGAAAGAGAAACCTTGCCCTATTTTCCGAACCGAGCCTTGAGAAATTTGTATATAGACAGCAGTGGAATGCTTGGTACCACTGATCGGTTGGACCCGATTGACTTGGCTGTGGCATTGAGTGAAGGCCGTCTCCCTAACTTGAAGAACATTCGAGTCACGGCAAAGCTTGGTTGGGACCCTACATCCGACGAAGTCAGCAATATAGTTGCAGAGTTGGATGAACGAAATGGTGGGTTGTATATAGGATACTAATTATCTTGTCTCAGATGAAACCACTGCTTCCAAAATAAAGCAGATCAGAGGAACAGCTTGTTTTAGAAGCAGGACAAGTCTTTAGGCTTGAGCTCACGTTGTTTCAAGGTGATGCAAGTGAGTCTGTGTGACTCTTAATGTGTGGTCTACATTTGTGATATCGTTTGATCATGTCGATTGCTAGGGATGGTATTTACTAAAGCAGATTGTTGAAAACTACTGCTTAAAGAATTTGTTATAGTTGACCATGGTGAATCTGAATTTGACATCACCCTCGTCGGTTCTCTTCCAGGCCTTACCCAAGTTCTCCTCGTTCATGTCCATGGTCTCAACCCAGGGCTTGATGTTGTGTTCAGCGGCCAACTCCAACATATATTCGATTTGAGCGGGTGTACCAATGAGAGAACCTGAGACAGTAAGATTCTTCATGAGCAATCCAAGAGGCACCAAGGAAAGCTTCTCATCTGCTGGAGGAGCAGTGATGAAAATCATATGACCTCTTGCACGAAGCATGTTCATGCTCTTGTCAAATGCAGAACCCTTGAAGGAGTTGCTGGTGTTGAGAAGAACGTCCAAAGTGTCAGCGAATTTCGAGTCGAAGTCGGGGTCATCAGTAGCGGCAAAGTGATCAGCTCCCAACTCCTTAGCAGCCTGCTCCTTCTTGTTGTTACGGGAGATGGCGGTGACCTCAGCACCAAGAGCCTTGGCGAAAAGAATAGCCATGTGTCCAATACCTCCGATTCCGGAAATACCAACTCTGGTTCCCTTGCCAACCCCGGCGTTCAAGAGAGGAGCGAATCCCGTGATACCACCGCAGAAAAGAGGAGCGGCATACTTGGATTCCAAAGAGTCTGGAATCTTGAAAGCAAACTTGGAGTTGACTCTAACGTGAGAGGCATCACCTCCGTATGTTCTTTCGCCAGTTTCTGGGTAAATACTGCTGTAAGTGGGAACCACGTTCTTGCAGTTGTTCTCGAACCCAAGTTTGCAAGCACGACAGGTGTCGTCGCAGTCCAGTTGAGCGCCAATTCCAACACGGTCTCCAACCTTGAAGCCCTTCTTGACCTGGGAGCCCACTCTGACAACCTTACCCACAATCTCGTGACCTGGCACAAGTGGGTAGTAAGGAACAGGCCAAGCGCCGTTAACGTGGTGAATGTCGGAACCACAGATGGCACAGGCCTCGACCTCCACATCGATGTCCTGCTCTCTAAATTTAGGAGGGGTGACCTCGACCTTGGTAGGCTTGGTCCAGTCCTGTTGTTCGTTGGCGAGGCCGATAGCAGTGAAAGTTTCTGGATACATTGTTTGTCGTTATTGATTGAGTTTGACTATGAGTTTGACTCTGGATCGGATCGAAAGGTTGGCGAACCCCCCGCCATTTATACTCTCCATCCCGGCGTTAGATTGCTCCGTAAGGTGGCAATCCATTGGTTTGCGTCATTTCCTAGACTAGACCTTTCGGCGATATCAGAGAACGCTGCAGGCCGGCTGCAATGTGAATGCGAAAAATCGCCGGAGTAATTCCAGAATGGGCCTGCGTGCTCGGAGAAACTCTATTTTCGGACATGGGCTGGTCCCGCACTTTCGTCGCGTTCTCCGATGGCCTCGGAGATACCTGGCACTGCCCCAGTTTGGTCTCCGGAAACGATCTCCGCATCTCCGTGATGTGTCAAGAGGATGCATATCTATTTCCGTTGCCTCTGGGTGCATGCGTTCTCGAGGTTCTGCAATTGCCGTTGTGTGTTGCCCAGACCCACCGAGGCGTCCTCCTCGCACATGACTTGGCACGTGCGTGTCTGAAACGCGCGTTGTCTTCTCCACGATTCACGACGACCCTCCTTTCTTGACCCAACCGTGCCCTTCACGATCCTGAATATGTCGTCGTTCGAAAAGCCAAAAGACCTTCCCGCTGGCATGCGACAGGGCCGCTTCTACCCCTATGTCTCCCTGCAGGTCTCTCCGGCCGTGCAAGGCCTTAGCCGTTGGTCCCGCACAGACCGTCTATATGCTTTCACGGCATTTGCCCTAGCGTTCGCCGCACGATTCTACAAGCTTCCCCAGCCGGCCCGCGTGGTGTTCGATGAGACCCATTTTGGTGGTTTCGCCCGTGAGTACCACGATGGTGAGTTTTTCGTCGATGTCCATCCGCCACTCGTCAAGCTTGTGTTTTACTTCATCGCTATGTTTTTTGGCTGGGACGGGCTCGACACCTTCTCCAACATTGGCGACAAATTTGCCCCCAGCACGCCCTACATCGCCATGAGAGCGTTCTCGGCTCTTTGTGGCGCCTTGACTCCCGTGGTCGGATACGCCATTTTGCGTGCATCTTTGTGTCGTAGCGCCGTGGCTCTCTTCGGCGCTTTGTTGCTTGTTGTGGAGAACTCTCTAGCCACCCAGTCTCGCTTGATCATGCTTGACTCTGCGCTTGTGTTCTTCACTGCTCTTTCGGTGATGTCGTTCAAGCGGTTCCAGCTCGCTAAACCGTTTACCAAGCCCTGGTACCAGGCTTTGTTGGCCACGGGCTTTGCTCTAGGTCTCACCGTGTCGACTAAGTTGACCGGCTTGTTCACTATCGCTTGGGTGGGTCTTTTGTCCGCTTACCAGATGTGGACCTACGTGGGCGACTTGGAGGTATCTTTCGGAAAGTTGATTGCCCACGCCGTTGCCCGCGTCACGGGTTTTGTTCTTGTGCCGCTTACAATGTACTGTGGCTTTTTCTCCATTCACTTTATGCTTTTGCCTGTCAACGGAACTGGATCGGGCATCATGTCGCCCGCCTTCAAAGCCGAATTGCAAGATTCCGACGTGCTTCGAAACACGGCCGTGGATGTTTCCTACGGCAGCACAGTTTCCCTTAAGCACCATCGCTTGGACACTTACCTACACTCTCATGGTCACAACTACAAAACCGGCACCCGGCAGCAACAGGTGACCATGTACGGGTTCAGTAATGATACCAATAATGAATGGGTTCTCGAGACCGTGGGCACCAATGTTGCAGGGAAGCTTGATACCAAATTCAGACCAATTAAGGATGGAGACACCGTGAAACTTTTCCACAAGAAGTCAGCCAAGTACCTCCGTGCTGACGACGTCAGACCACCCAATTCCGAACACGACTATCTGAATGAGGTTTCGGTGCATGGCAATATCTCCTCTACTCAAGACGTCAACTACGAATGGAGAGTCAAGATTGTTGGACGGAAGTCTCACTCCGAAAACGAGCTTCCTCTTAGGAAACTCCGTGCTACTGAAACAGTATTCCAACTAGTCCACAGAGGCACGCAATGCACCTTGATGGGACAAGACGTTCGTCTTCCTGACTGGGGCTTCCACCAGCATCAGGTGCTATGTGTTAACGAACCAACCCTTCCCAACACTTTATGGTATATCGAAAACAACAACCATCCGGTTATCGACAGCGATCCCGAGACGTATCCACGGGTGCGCCTTCCAAAGCTTCTGCTCTTCAAAAAACTAGTGGAGTACCACCATTCAATGTGGAGGGTGAACAAGGGTTTTACTCAAGAACACGCTTATTCGTCACTTCCCACGGTCTGGCCTTTCGTCGTCAGAGGAATCGGCTATTTTAGCAATAAAGAGGCCAAGGAAGCGTTCGATCCTGGAAGCCTTATCTATCTATTAGGCAATGCCCCGATTTACTACGGTGGGCTTTTCGTGATTGCGGTGTTTTGCGTCAGGGTCGTGTTCCACTTGCTTTACATTTTCAACCCATTCACGACCAGAAGCGAAAGCCTTCAGAAATCGACATACTACATGACCTCGTTCGAGTTCGTTTCCGGGTGGGCCCTCCATTACCTTCCCTATGCATCCATGACACGGCAATTGTTTGTTCATCACTACTTGACCAGCGTCTTCTTCATGGTTATGGCGTTGGCAGTGTATGTGGAGCATCTCATGCATGGAAAACGGCCGTTGGCATATGCATTTCTGGGTTTGATTGGCCTCAGTGCACTCTATTTTTTCTTCCGGTTTTTCCCGTTGATCTATGGCAGTGGTTGGTCAGTGCAAGGGTGTCAAAAGTCAAAGTGGATGCCGGCCTGGGACTTTGAGTGTGCAGTGTACGCTTGAGACAGTGTGTGTTACATACCAGTAAATAGAATGAAAAGAATCATCATCGGACAATTTAGGCGGTGAGGGGTAATTAGTTTTACAGTTCATGAGCAGCACACAATTTAGAAAAGGGGACCACAGCCGGGTCTCAAGGATTTAGGTCAAAAGAGTCACTTTCCAAAGAACCTGTTATTCATAATCAAACTTTATTACCAAACCTGGATTATCATCAAACTTACATCAAACTTGAATTTGTTATCGAAACTTATTATAAAACCTGGATTATCATCAAACCTACATCAAACTTGAATTTGTTATCAAACCTTATTACCAAACTTGGATACATCATAAGAATGGATATTTTCTATGAAGACTCGCTTCCGATTCAAAAACTCTGACGGGATAATTGAAATCATCAGGAAGGAGTGAATGCTATCAAGAAGCATTGCAGAACCCGGGAAAAAAAGCTATAAAGCAGTCATTGAAGATTAAATGCCCAAACTCCCTGAGGTGGCCCATGAGATTTTTGAAACATTGGGATTCCTGGAAACACTTGGTTGGCAATTGGCGGATTTGAGACGATCATTCTCAGTTTTGGGCCCAAGCGACTCAAGCAGACCCAAACCAGGAAGAGTTTGAGGCACTGAATCCAAGTGCATTAAGAGAGTAATGCGTTGTCCCGAGAGGCACCCCTATTATAACGCTTGAGAGGACTTCATAAACTCAGGAGGACTTAATTAAGCCGTTCGACAATTCGCCGCATTTTGAACGAAAGCTAGCTCCGATCTTAGTGAACATTACCACCGTGGGTTATTCATAAGTTCACGAAAGCCAAACTGATTCCATAAAAATTCCTCTCTTTTCTTGTGAGTTTACCTCTTTCTTGTGAGTTTACCTCTTTCTTGTGAGTTTACCTCTTTCTTGTGAGTTTACCTTCCCTTATAAGTTTACCCTTTCTTATAAGTTTGCCTTTTCTTATAAGTTTACCTTTTCTTATAAGTTTACTTTTTCTTATAAGTTTACCTTTCCTCATAAGTTTACCTTTCCTTTTCAGTTCACCTTTCCTTTTAAGTTTACCTCTTTTCTTGCAAGTTTACCTTTCCTTTTAAGTTCACCTTTCCTTTGAAGTTTACCTCTTTTCTTATTAAGTTTATCAAACTCTTTCCTTATTAAGTTTGCCGAATTTTGTCCTCGATAAATTCACCTCTTTCCTTATAAGTTTACCTCTTTCCGTATTGAGTTTATCACACTCATTCCTTTTTAAGCTTACCAAACTCTTGTTTAACGAGCTTACCTTTTTCCTTATAAGTTCATCTCTTTCCTTATAAGTTCATCTCTTTCCCTATGAGTTCATCTCTTTCCTTATAAGTTCATCTCTTTCCTTATAAGTTCATCTCTTTCCTTATGAGTTCATCTCTTTCCCTATGAGTTCATTTCTTTTTTTATAAGTTCATCTCTTTCCTTATAAGTTCATCTCTTTCCTTATGAGTTCACCTCTTTCCCTATAAGTTCATCTCTTTCCTTGTAAGTTCACCACAAGCACTTCCCTTTCAGGCTTGCAGGCTCGTTTGATCGAATGGCAGGAGCCTGGAACCAGAGAAACAGAATCCAGCACGCAGAAGTGAGCCAAACGGCCCTAAATCTGGTCCACATCACCAACTCCGCCTCACACCCGCGACTTGCTGATCCCTTTGGACACATCAGTGATGAGCTCCTCGCACCACTTCAAGAGCACGTCTTTTTCGCTGATCTTTTCAAGCCGCTCCTTCTCGGTAGCTTCCAAAGTCTCTATAAGCTCACTGATCTGCTTGAGCTGGGTCTCGGGAAGCGTGCCGATTCCCGGTAACGAATCGATAATCATGCTGATTTGACGGGATTTGAGAATAATGTCCGTGGAAAGCTCGTTCAAAACACCGTTAAAGTCGGCCTCGGCTGCACCTTCGGTCTTGCCACTAGGAGCCGAGCTTGGTCCCGAGTTGTCGGGGTTAGATTTGCCTGGCATGGGGGCACTAGCCGCCAAATTGACCACCGACGTGGGATCTCGGTCTAGAAGCGCCATTTCCGCCTGTGTGTTGGCGTAGTTGATGGTGGAGTTGAACTGGGCCACTAGCTGGTCAAGACACAGCTGGAGCTGGGTCAAACGGTCCGTCATTTCCGTGTTTGGCTGGGTGCAAATGTGGTTCTAGTGTGGTCCGGGACTTTTGGTCGAGTCCGCGGGCCGTGGTGCACGGGTGTGCACTCTCAGCCTGCGTCCTATGCTATTTGCTCCATGAGAGGCTGTGCACTGTCCAGGCAAAGGAAAGGGGTTTCTGGTATATGCCACAAACCCGACCGGCTTTTTTCAAACTGCTGTTTTCGGCGTGGCGGACCAGCCGAGTCAGGTGACGGCACTAGTCACGTGACGCGCGTCGCGTGCATGCACCCCGCGGGTCTTGTGCCGCTTCCTGGCTCCCTGTGAAGTCGCCTGTGCCCCACGCCATTGCTGCTGCCTTCTCCGGGCTAGACCCTTGCCGCTGTTTCACTTGAGTTTCATCCACCGTCTCCTCCCACTGCAAACCGCCCCGTTGAAACGCCTCTGAAACGCCTCGGAAACGCTCGCTGAAACGACCACTGAAACGAGCCCCCGACCTACATCAAACACGCCCCACAAACATCCACCAGACATGTCTGAAACACCCGCCTGGCAACCCGACGACACGTCCCACACGTGTGCTTTGTGTTCCACGCTGTTCACGTTTTTCAACAGGAAACACCACTGCCGCAAATGTGGCAAATTGGTGTGCGGCACGTGCTCGAACCACTTCCTTTCGTTTGGTCCCCAGGACTGGGTCTTACATGCCGACCGGCCCGCCACCCGGCCATCCATGTTTGCCGAATACCGCTGCTGCTCGTCTTGTGCCACGGACATCCGGGCGCTGGTGGCCCCCGTCCCGGACGAGCCGCCCGCGGACGGTCCCTCGGCCCTGCTGGGACCGCAGCCTTTGTCCCAGTCCCTGCGGGTGAAGTCCTTGTATGCCTCTCCCGCCGTACCGTCGAGAAGAACGCCGCCCGCAACGGACGCGGCCGACGGTCCCGCGGACGACGACGACTCCAACATCTGTCCTGTGTGTGGCACGGACCTTCTCCAGAAGTACCACGCGGACCGCTCGACCCAGCATCCAGACTTGGAGCGCTTCAAGGAGGCGCACATCAACAACTGCCTCACCACTTTTGACTTTGCCTCCGACAACCTCCGCCTATCGTCGCCGCCGGGAGGCGCGGCTGCACGCAACAGGATGCTTGTGTACAACATCCCGCCCATCCCAAAGCCCAGCTACGAGACCATTGCGGACCCCGACTCCGTATGCCAGTCGTTTGGCCTGGCCACCTCCAACACCACCATGGACGCCGAGAAGGACTCCACGGACAACGAGTGTGTCATATGCCTTGAGGACTTGAAGCCCGGCGATAAGGTGGGGCGCCTCGAGTGTCTCTGTGTGTTCCACTACAACTGCATCAAAGACTGGTTCAACAAGAAAAGTTTTGCCGAATGTCCCATTCACTTCCTCCATCGCTAGGGCGGCTTGAGGGCCTGGCGCCCTCCTTTTGATTTCTTCTATATTTGGTTTCCCTCGTTAATTTGGTTTCAATCGTTTATTGGTTCCGTTCAATTAATGGTTCCTCCCATTCATTGGTTCCATTTAATCGTTCCACTCGTTGTTTGGTTCCACTCGTTGTTTGGTTCCACTCGTTATTTGGTTCCACTCGTTGTTTGGTTCCACTCGTTATTTGGTTCCGCTCGTTATTTGGTTCCACTCGTTATTTGGTTCCACTCGTTATTTGGTTCCACTCTTATTTGGTTCCGCTCGTTGTTTGGTTCCACTCGTTGTTTGGTTCCACTTGTTGTTTGGTTCCACTCGTTATTTGCTTCCACTCGTTATTTGCTTCCACTCGTTATTTGGTTCCAATCGTTATTTGGTTCCATTCATTTAATTGTTCCACTTATATCTTTATTTGCCCTCCATTTTTTCTTGATTCCACTCATTTAGTTCTCGGCCTGGCCTCCTTGGGGGCTACGTTTGTTTTTGTTTGGTTTACGGTGCCCGGCCATCCACTCTTTTTAAGTGTATCTCTTGGCCATCCACTTCTTGTGTGTGGTGTTTGGCCATCCACTTCTTGTGTTTTGTTTGGCCGTCCACTTCTTGTGTTTTGTTTGGCTGTCAACTTCCTGTGTTTTATTTGGCCGTCCACTTCTTTTGTGTTCTTGTTCGACGGGCTTGTTGTGTTTTCTCCGATCTCTCGGTGTTTTTGGTCTATTCTGTTGATCTTTCCTGTGATTTGCGGCTCAGCCACCACAAACCAGGCGAGACTCCTGCTCAGTGTTCAGGCCGCATCTACATACAAACTCCCTTTTAGTTCCATTCATCTACTCAAGTCCTAAGGCACATGCTCTAGTCACAGCGCCAGGCACAGGCTCTCAACGCCAGGCACATGCGACTATCTTTCCTCTCTGTCAGCATCGTCACGGGACTTCTTGCCCTTGCTCTTCTTGGCGTCGTGAATGTCCTTCGTCTGTCTAATGGCCTCGGCCGTAGCACGGTCCACGTGGTAAAACAAGGCGTCCAAGACGTCTTTGGCCGGGGCCGGGTCCTTGGGCAACTTCTTCTCCAACACAGACTCGATGCGCAAGTACATCTCGAGGTCATACTGGGTCACAAGCGACACGGACTTGCCCGCCTTGCCGGCACGCGCCGTCCGCCCCACGCGGTGGATGTACGCCTTGGAGTCCGTGGGAATGTCGTAGTTGACCACAAGGTCAACGTTGGGGATATCCAAGCCACGGGCGGCCACGTCGGTGGCCACGAGGATGTTGGCGGAGCCGGATTTGAACTTGTTCAAGGAGCCGAGCCGCTGGGACTGGGTCAAGTGGCCGTGGAGAGGCACCGCCGAAAAGCCCAAGATGCGGGCCAACAAGGCCGTGCGCTGGGCGTGCGCACACGTGCGGGTGAAGATGATGATGGACTTGCCCATGTGCTCGTTGAGAAGATGGATCAAGTACGTGTTCTTATAGCCGTCGCTGACCAACATCATCAGCTGCACCAAGTTGTCGGCGGTGGCGTACTTGGACGAGACGGCGATGCGCACCGGGTTGCTCAAGGACGCCCGCTGCAACTTCTCGATCTTGTTGGTCATGGTGGCGGAAAAGAGATAGGTGCGGCGCTCGCGGGGAATCACGCGGAGAATCTTGTCCAACTCCGGGCCAAAGTCCAAGTCCAAGAGCCGGTCCGCCTCGTCCATCACCAAATAGTGCAAGTTGCGCAAGCTGAAGCCCTTGGTGTGCTCCAAGTGGTCCACGATCCGCCCCGGCGTGGCCACGATGACGTGCGGCTTGCGCATCAAGTCCCGGGCCTGGTCCATCATGTCCATGCCGCCCACGATACAAGCGCTGCGCAAGCCCATGCCCGAGCCCAACGCATCAAAGGTCTCCTTGATCTGGTACGCCAACTCTCGCGTGGGCGCTAGCACCAACGCATAGTACGGCAACTGGTCGGTCCAGAGCGCCTGCAAGATGGGGATGGCGAAGGCCGCCGTCTTTCCGGACCCCGTGACCGCAAGCCCGATCACGTCCTTGCCCTCCAACGCGTGCGGGATGGCCTCGCTCTGGATCGGCGTGGGCTTGCTGAACTTCATGCCCTGGATCGCCTCCAAGAGCTCCGGGATGAGCTTGAGCTCCGCAAAGTTGCCGAAGCCCTTGCGCTCGTTGGTGGACACCTGCACTTCCGTGGCATCCACCGACACCGCGCCGTCGCTGGCCGCGGGCTTGCGCGACTCCGCGAGCTTGGCCTTGAGCGCGTTCTGCTTGATTTTCTCCGCAAGCGCCAACGTGGCGCCGCTCTTCGAGTGGAGTCTGGGTTTCTTGCCGCTGTTTGCCTTCATGGTGCTGGCGGATCTGCCCTGCCTGCGGCCCGCACTGGCTTTTTGGGCCCGCGCTCCTGCAGACAGCGCGCCCGCGATGAGGCCCGTGCTCGCGCCCATTTCTGTCGCCTGGGCCCTGCCTTTTCCTCCTTCCGCCATGGCCAAAAGAAAAACCAAGAAGAGAAGCCACGCGGCGCCCAGCGCCGAAGACTCCGCCAAGATCCCCAAGTCCATGGTGCTCACCTTGGGCGCATCGTTGAAGAACAAGTCCTTGGCCCAGCTCGTCAAGGACTTCCGGTTGGTCATGGAGCCCCACACCGCCATCAACTTGCGCGAGCGCAAGGCCAACAAGCTCAAGGACTTCATCGTGATGACCGGGCCGTTGGGCGTGTCGGACCTCTTTGTGTTCAAGCAGCTGTCCGGCTCGGGCAACATCTCGTTGAGACTCGGCAAGATGCCCAAGGGGCCCAGCTTGCAGTTCAAGGTCCACTCGTACTCGTTGATGAAAGACGTGCGCCGGTCGCTCCGCAACCCCCGTTCCGTGGGCCGTGACCAGGCGCTCTTCCTGCAGCCGCCGTTGTTGGTGATGAACGGCTTCACGTCCGCGTCCCGCAAGGTGGCCGATTTGGAGCACCACGAGCGCTTGTTGATCACGGTGTTCCAGAACTTGTTTCCGCCCATCCAGCCGCAGACCACGCGCGTGGGCGCCATCAAGCGCGTGTTGTTGGTCAACAAGACGCCGGCGGGCCAGATCGAGTTGCGCCACTACGCCATCACCACCAAGTTGGTGGAGGAGTCCCGCAACATCAAGAAGTTGCTCAACTCGCACCACGACATGAAGCGCCGCTTGCCCATCATGACGAACCAGAAAGACATCTCCGAGTTGGTCTTGGACCCCTACGCCGTGGGCGGCCTAACGTCGGACTCCGAGGTCGACGACGACGCGGTGGTGGAGATCCAGGGCCTGGCGGCCGCCCCGAAGCTGCTGGAGCCGGCGCCGCCGCTGGTGCGCAAGCGTGCCATCAAGTTGCATGAGATCGGGCCGCGGCTCGACATGACGCTCGTCAAGATCGAGGAGAGCATGATCGGCTCGTCCAAGACCATCTACCACTCGCGGGTGGCCAAACTGCAGGGCGAGGTCCAGGAGTTGGAGCAGAGGCACGCGCTCAAAATGAAGGAGAAGGCCGAGCGCCGGGCGGTGCAGAAGGCCAACGTCGATGCCAAGAAGGCCAAGAAGGACGCCAAGAAGAAGAAGCGCGCGGCGGCCGGCGATGGCTCCGATGCCGATGACAGCGCCGGCAGCGACGACAGTGACATGCCGGAAATCAACCCGAGTGACTACGAGAACGATAGTGATTTGTTCAGCGACGTCGAGTAAGTATGGAATACAGGACCGTGTGGAGCAAGGTATGGAAGGCCGTGAACAGGTGTGGACGGTGTGAGCAAAGCATGGATTAAAGAGGACGGAGTATGAAAACGGATTAAAGAGACGGAGTATGAAAACGGATTAAAGAGACGGAGTATGAAAACGGATTAAAGAGACGGAGTATGAAAACGGATTAAAGACGGAGTATGAAAACGATCTCTGAGAATAGGGCCAATGGCATCGCTGCACCAGTACAGAAACCATTATTCTGTTTGACGACGGTCAACTGCGGTGGAGCCGTCTGCAGCCTGGGCTTCATCGGCCTCTGCCGTCTCGATGGCCTCAACCAAGTCCAGAAGCTGCCTTCGGAGATTGGCCATTTCAATGGTGTCTAGAAGCGCCTGGCCAAACACGCCCTGGGCCTGTCTCAATTGGGGCGGCACCAAGTGGCCGAACTGACGGATCGGGTCCCGCAAAGGGTCTGGTGGCGCTATTTTCTCGGTCTTGCGAACGCCAAGCCTTCTCATGTCCGTCACCACTTCCTCAAGAACGCGGTCTCTTTTAGCTTTTGTTTCAGGCCCATCTTTAAAGCCCGGCCCATCTTTAGAGCCTGACCCAATGTTAGAGCCCGATCCGTATCCAGAGCCCGGAGCACGTTTCTCGGAAACTGCCCCTGTCTTCTCTGTCTCTGCTGAAGAATCCCTGCCGGCATTGGAGCGAGTCCTTGGTTTGTTCCTCTGGCGAAGCGTCTCCCCCTCCTTTTGGAGTACACCGGTCGCCGATTCCGGAGCCGAGGACACCGGCGAGATCCGGCCTCGCTTGGAAGTGCGGCGTTGCGGGGCCCACCGCCCGCCTTGCTCCAGCACCACCAATAAGGGCTCGTATGGCCTTCTGTCGTGAAGATCTACGCCATATCTGCGGTGGCTGTTGTAGTTTGCTCTGCTTAGAAGCACAAAGGCGTCTGCATATTTCTGGGAGAGGCTGCCGCTGCAAAGGCGTTCGTAGCGGTCCAACGCCCGGAGAAGGGCATAGACGTTGTTGTTGGCGGAGGAGGAGGGGTCCATGGGGTACTGGTGCGTGGCCTGAAGCTGATGCTCTGGCGTTATGGCTGCGCTGTGGGCCTGCTGTGTGCAGGGCCGCCAGACCAGGTGTCCGTTTATGAATATTGATCATAATGATTGGAATCTTTTATTATAATAATTATCGGAATTTTTCATTATCATAATGATCGGAATCGTTTATTATCATAATATTCGGAATCTTGTCATAATCTTGTCATAATCTTGTCATAATCTGAATATTGTCCTAATCTTTTCATAATCTTGTCATAATCTTGTCATAATCTGAATATTGTCCTAATCTTTTCATAATCTTGTCATAATCTGAATCTTGTCATAATCTGAATCTTCTCATAATCTGAATCTTCTCTTAACATGAATAAAACCAAGAGGCTCTGGCTCGGATAATTTGACTGTCGCTCAAGGTTATATTATTCTGTAGGTATCCCTCCTAAACCATCACCAAAGCCAAACTCGATGTCAAACATAGAACAAATAATCAAAGCTAGTAGAGCAAAAAATGAAAGTGGGAAAAATGACCTAGGTCTTATGCTTCTGGAAATTCCTCCAGTGTCCAGAAAAGCAGTCGTTCGTGGGCTGCAATCTATTTTGAATTGTTTAGGTGTCTTTCCTGTGAACTATCTTGTGGGATTATGTGGAGTGTTTTGCAAAATGTCTTGTACAATGTCTTGTAAAATGTCTTGTAAAATGTCTTGTAAAATGTCTTGTAAAATGTCTTGTAAAATTTCTTGTAAAATGTCTTGTAAAATGTCTTGTGAGTAGTCGGTAGACCAGGAAAGTGGGCTTGCTAAATTCTGCTTGGTCCTGGGTTTCAGGCTTTTATTAGCTTTTTAGAATTGACTCGCTTCACTTTCCATTGATCTGTCTGCTTTTGAAATGAATGGAGAGTGGTTTTTTGCAATTAATGGAAAGTGGCTTTTTGCAATGAAGTCGCAGGCTTTGGTCGCGCTTTGTCGGATGGAGGTAAATTTGCACCCAAACGGCAGGCAATGAAAGGCACGACCAGTGGTTTTAGGATGATGTTTTCGAAACTGGCGGGTTTTTTCAAGACAAACTTTTTCCGATTTCACCGTTTTATGGATTTGATACTCGTCAGTAAAGAAATCGATGGGTAGTTGATTCACTCAAACCATGTCTAATTTCTCGCGGTGTAGCCATTTCTATGCAGAATACACTTAAATGATGTTAGAGGGTCCCAAAAGTTATAATTATGATAACTGTATTATAGTATAGCAAGTAGAATCAAATGGTATATTAGGAACTATTCAAACCATTTTACAGAATCACTCATATGGAAATATAAGGAGTTATAGTTGAGCTCACAATAGACTAAAAAGACGATGGGTGCAAAAAGTCGCAGGTGAACCTTGCAGTAGACAAGCAGACAAACAGATGAGCAAGTCAGGTTTTTTATCCCATTTTGCCATTTTTATCCCATTTTGCCATTTTTATTCCATTTTGCAATTTTTATCCCATTTCCCTTTTTCATTCCATTTTGCCTTTCCATTCCATTTTGCCTTTCCATTCCATGTGGCCTACTTCTCACTTAGTTCAATGTTTCGCTTGCTCTCTACCCATTATTGCCTTTAACACATGCCATTATTCAAATTCTAGTTTTCGTTTTTGATGATTGGAAAAAGGAGACATTGCAAATTCACGCTAAAGAAAAATTTAAGATCCTAAGAAATTAAATGAAGCAAAGTAAGGTTATATCAGATGAGATGACTCAATCATGTGTTTCAGTGGATGCATAGAGTAGGTCGTGGCGGGTATGCTATCCAATTTTTACAGTCAGTACAATCAGGGGGCGTGAAATCAAAACCAGCAAGTTGCTTATTGTGAAAAAGGCGTGTGGAATAGGAAAAAGTTGACTAGAAGAGCGATAGTGGGAGAAGAGAAGAAAAGAGAAGAGAGGAGCTTCGGGTCCGGCCCAAAAAATTGGGACAAACAAGCACACAAATCTCTAAACAAAGACAGGTGGAAGACAGTGGAAAGATCCGAGAATGGGCATCAAGTTGAGTAGTCCCGAGCCAAAGCGTGTTGTGTATTCATTATCGTAGATCATAAGGCTAAGGCTGAAATGGCCTGGGTTAGGCCCGGGGTTCGATTCAAAGTTTGGGTGAAAGCAGCAGAAAAGCGGCCTTATGGAATGGTTGAATCAGCAGAAATGCTCATGGATGGCCGCCGTGAAAGACTGAAGGCTCACTTCCACTATGGGCTGTATTATGCCAGATTTTGGAAACGCAGCTGAATATGTCTTAGTCTTTAAGAAAACGCCAGCGATTTGCAGCATGGTGATACACTAACAACCTCCGTGTCCTTATAATAGACTAGAATCGCTGACCTCCATCTCCACTTGGCATTGCCTTCTGTATGACTGAGACTAGTCTCTTTTTCTAAACGAAGAATCTAGCCACTCTCGCCACACAGTTAGAGTCACCTCTTCAAAAGCAACTGACATGTCACAATCTCAGGCATATGAAATTCGAAGAACAGGGTGGATGAAAATTAGAGGTTGGCCCTTCGTTCCTTTGCATGAAGTCACATATGCTTTTTCATAGAGTCACATCATGCTTTTTCATAGAGTCACATCATGCTTTTTCATAGAGCCACATCATGCTTTTTCCTCAAGTCACATATGCTTTTTCCTCGAGCCCAGTCTTTCACATCCTGCCCTTTCCTAGACTCACATCTTGTAGAGCCGCTTCAAACGGAGAAACTCCGCCCGTGGCAAGAGGTCGCCGAAAGAGGCGTCGCCGGGACCGCGGGCAACGATCAACAGTGCCTCCTCATCCGACCTCTTGCGCAGCTTCATCTGGTTGCCGTAGTGCCAGATGCTCCATATCAACTCCTCCTCGCCAAGCTGCTGGTCCGGCCCAACGGATTCTGGCGCGTACGTCACGCGGGCCACGTCATGGAGGATATTCGCCGTCAAGCCCCACACATCGTAGATCTTCTGGTTGGTGGCAGTGTCGCGGCGGGAGCCGAGCTGGCCCCATCCCAGAAGGTCCTTTTTGGCCCGCTTGTTTGGCGGGTTGTTTGGCGGGCTGCCGGGGTCCGGGCCCGACTCTGCTTCCGCCTCTGCTTCCGACTCTGCGTCCTCGGACTCCGTTTCCGACGCGTCCTTCAAGTCCCGGAGCCACCCCGCCTCGCCCGGAAGCGCCTGCGGAAACGTGTACGAGCGAAGACGCCATGGAATGCCGCCCCACTTGACGGGCAGAAACGTGCGGTCGAGGGCCTCCTGGGCGTCTGCCGGCACGGCGGACAGCCGCTCCGGGTAGAGAAAGTCCGCTAGCGGGCACAGAAACACGTGCGAGCTCTCGCCCGGGTTGACCTGGATCGGGAGCGCCAAGTCGGCCGCCGGCGGGGCGGCCAAAAAGCCCACACACGGGCGCACCGCCAGAAACGTCCGGGAAAGGTAGCACGGCAACTCGGCCACGTGGTCGATCTGGAAGTTGTGGTTCTGCTGGAGCACGGAGTTGCTGGCATCGATGCCGATTTCCTCGTGCATTTCCCGCCGGGCCACCATCCAGGACAGCTCGAGGCCAAAGTCGGCCTTGCCGCCGGGAAGCGAGATGTGGCCCGGGAAACTGCGGAGCTGGGACGACCGCCGCGTCAACACCACCCGGAGCTCGCCGGCGTGCCCGACGAAAAGGAGCACAAACACGGCGGCCCGCCGCGCCACGGGGAGCCGGTGCCAGATGGACGCCGGGTCGTTTTGGTAGTTGCGGGGCCGGAAGGTTCGGAGCTGCGCCACGTGCTTTTCGGCATCGCTAGGGGGCGGGGGCGGCGGCGACATGAGGCGGCGGGTTGGACGGGAGAATCGCCGGATTGTGTTTTGAAAAGCCCCAATGGGGGTTGATGTCTTGTAGTTTGAGCCTTGCGGACTTGGGACCCTATTGGTACTCTAGTCTGAGACCTTGGGGCCTTATTGGTACTCTAGTTTGAGGCCTTATTAAGACTATTGGTACTCTAGTTTGAGGCCTTATTAAGACTTTTGGTACTCTAGTTTGAGGCCGTATTAAGACTTTTGGTACTCTAGTTTGAGGCCGTATTAAGACTTTTGGTACTCTAGTTTGAGGCCTTATTAAGACCTTATTGGTAGTTTAATATATGGCCTTGGTACTCTAGTTTGGGGCCCTATTTGTCTCTAGTAGATGACCTCGTTCTCTAAAAGGACGTTGTACTCTAAAAGGGCTTGTATTCTAAATGGCCCTATTGGTCCCCTAATGGATTGGTCCCCTAATGGATTGGTTCCAGTATGTCCTTATCGGTACCCCGGTTAAGTCTATTGATCTCTATTCAACTTCCACTTTGGGAGTATCTTTGGTCCTTGGAACGGCCTCGCTAAATCGCTCCGGTTCGGACTCCCCTTATTGGAAGGTGTAGTATTGAAATTCCTAGTGGTCTCTTCTCAGTGGAAACTGTAGTCTTGAATGCTTAGTGGTTTCTCCCCTTATTGGAAAGTGTGGTTGTAATGGTTGGTGGTATGCTAGTCCCCTTATCCTCCGATTCTCTATAGTATCAGAGTCTCTTAAGATGCCTATTCGATACTGTGTATACAGGCAATGCTCGTGACTCGAGTTGTTGGCCAGAAGCTAGGCCTCGAAGTTGTGGTACCTTGAGAAGTAAAGTAGTGATTCATGATGTAAGCGTGGGGTAGGCATCCGAGGCGCGAGGCTCCTGCAGGAGCGCTACGGCAGCAAGTCACTTGTTTGATCTATTAGTCTATAATATGCTACTCTAAGTAAGAGGGGGCGAAAGGAGGTGGGTGTCGCACCCGTTGGCCAGCTCCTGTCCGCTCAAGTCCCGTCTCAGCAAATCTTCCAAGACATGGGCTTACTCGGCCAAAAGGTTGGGCCACTCGTTGACATCGGCACCCTTGTAAATGACGTTGTAGACAGCCTCGAACAATGGGAACTCGGACTCCAACTTGAAGTTCTCCAACAACTCGTGCACCTCCTTGGCGGTGATGATACCTTGCGAGGATTGGCCGTTCAACAAGACCTTCTCGGCTTCCCAGGCGTCAACGTGGTGCTCCACCATGTAGCGGGCAACCTTGACGTTTCTGCCTCCAGAGCACGTGGTGATCAAGTCAGCGACACCAGCAGACTCCTCGGTGAAAGTGGTGGACTCTGGTGGAGACGAGCCGCTGATTCCAAACTTCTTCCAGTAAGAGGCAAAGTGAATGGTCTCTCCGAGTCCGATTCTCATGATGGCGGACTTGGCGTTGTCACCCCAGCCGGCACCCTCGACGAATCCGGCACCAATGGCAACGACGTTCTTCAAGGCTCCGGCAATGGAGGCTCCAACGACGTCCTTGATGACTCTGACGTGGAAGTAGGTTCTGTGGAAAGCCTCCTTCAAGATGTACTCGTCAATGTCCTTGCCCTCGCCTCTGAAGTCGCTGGGTCTGTTGTAGGCAATCGAGGTCTCGGACCATCTGCCTCTGGCAACCTCGTTGGCAATGTTGGCTCCAGACAAGACACCACAGTAGATGCCCAAGGTGTCGGTGATGGACTGCGACAACAATTTGCAGCCGCTGGCGTCGACCTCCAAGCCCTTGAGGCACGAGAGTGCTCTGGCGGTGGGGGACACCTTGCCGACCAATTGCTGGCAGATTCTTGGCAAGAATTGGTGGGGGATGTTGAAAATAAGGAGGTCGGCGCCCTCAACCGTGGACACAATGTCCGGGTTTGCAACCAAGTTCTCGGGCAACTTGACCTCCGGCAAGTACTTGACGTTCTCGTGCTCGGAGTTGATGATCTCGGTCAATTTCTTGCCGTTGACCTCCTCCTCGAAAACCCACATGTTGACTTGAGGTTCAAAGAGCTCTGGCTTCTCGGCGGTGTTTTCGGCGACAAGCTTGGCGACAGCGGTACCCCAGTTACCGGAACCGATGATGGCGATCTTGAATGGCTTTTCGACTTTGTATGGTGCAGACATTGTGGCGGATAGTTTGCTGGAAAACGGTACTGGTCTGCGGATGCCAGGCCTTTTATAGTTTTTCCATTTTTCCTTTTGTCTGTTGGTCTCCTACAGGAGGGGCCAGAATCGGCGCTCCGTGCAGGACACACACGCCCGCCTGCAGGCGGTTTTTCCGTCTCTCTAGGCGCTGCTGAGGCTCAACACAACGGCACGGGTCTCAAGCGGCATTACATCATAGCCACCGCACGCCACAGCCGAAACACGCCCGCTGAAACCAGCCTGAAACGCTGCTGAAACCACCGCCGGTCTCGTCGGGGCGGCCGCACGCCACCACCACCGCCGCCCTAGCGCTTTTTCTCTCCCCGCCCGCCGCCTCCTTTATCGCCGGCGCCGGCTTTTGCGGCCGCTGCTGGGAATTCTCCTCGACCCGCAGAAAAGTCTTGTTGCCCGTACTGCACACAAGCTCCGTTGCTCTTTCTCTCGGCGCCATTACGTGGTCTTGCGCTGTCTCCAATGGCCCTTATCCTGTCGCCCTGCTGGACCGATCTCCTGCCGATAGTACAACAGATCCTTCGGTCTCTGGCTGCACTGTGCACACTGTCTTTTGCAACCGAAGCCACGCCGAAACCGCGCCGTAACCGCGCCGAAACTGTGCTGAAACCCCGCTGAAACCCGGCTGAAACCCCGCTGAAACATGCCCGATCCCGCCCCACCAGTCTTTGTGGCTATACGGACCGCACTTTGACCGGCTCTTCCAACAGAATTACCCCCGCAGTCGGTGCTAACTTGCGGCTCTGGTTGAGCCGGATTATGTCATTGGGTCCTGCAGACAAGTTGCGATGACGTTCTTCGGACTTTCGCAGTCCTCCGTGCTCAACAAAATCCAACAAATTTCGGAATTTCTTTTTCACTATTTTTTTCTTTTTTCTTCAATCAGTAATTTTTATTTTGTTTTCTTTTTCTACTTTGAGGCGCTTGCGTTTCAAGGCTTTACTACTTATGCCACACTCTCTCGATCAGTGCACTACGGGCTCTTCTGCTGTATTGGCCCTGTTTCAGGCCTGTTTCAGGTTTGTCGGCGTTCTCCTGCAAATGGCTTGTTCTATTCTCGGACATGCCGGCTGCTAACACCGCAATCCTTCCGCTCGCCCTGGCGCCCAAATCTGCGGCCGGCACAGACGCCGCCCACTCAGGCGCCTCGTCTGCACACGTGACGAGTGCAACTTCGGCCGCCAGAATAGCGCACCGTGCACGTCACGTGCCACGACCATTGCAACACCTCTGTTCTTGGCAACAGCAGCGGCTGAGGCTTTTCAACAAATTATAGTGTGACTGATTGCGGAAGTATTCTTGGGTTTGTCATTTCAGTTCTTCAGCTCTCTTCAACTCTTCAACAACCTTCAATTCGACCATTCCTTAACAATTCTTTGAAGATTCTTCAACAATTCTTTAACAATTCTTTAACAATTCTTTAACACTTCTTTAACAATTCTTTAACAATTCTTCAAACAATTTTTCAACAATTTTTCAACAATTCTTCAACAACTCTTAGACAATCAGCCATTCTTTAACAATTCTTCAGCTATCTCCAACAATTCTTCAGCCATTCTTTAACAATTCTTTAGAAATTCTTCAACTATCTCCAACAATCTTCAACACAATTCCTCAAATTCTTGTCGTAATCCCGACGCCAGATCAGAAACCGTCATCGTCGTGTCTATAATCATCAAACACCTCCTGGTCTAAAGGGGATAAAATCGAGCCGCCTTTTCGAGCCGGCCGGCGCGAGTCCATGTTGTCCCACGTGGAGTCCTCCATCCAGTCGTTGCTCTGCACCTGGCCTCCGCTGATTACCTGGGCCGTCTGCAACGAGGACAAGTCCCCCAGAAGCTGCCCGTCCTTGATGTGTGCAAGCGGGTCGGGCAAGTGGCTCCGCACAGCCTCGGACTCTTGTGTTCTCACCGGCTCAGCGCTGCTGTTGGCAAAGTCCCTCATGATGTCACGGTCCCCGTGCAACGGCTTGTGGTAGTCGGGCTCCGGGTCTCTCTCGTGCCTGAGGGGGTCGCTCAAATGCGTGCGGATATCCTCTCCGGTGCTCCGCGTCACGAGCTTGTCGCCCTCCTGAGACAACTCCACCTCCCGCTCGGAAATCAGCGACATGAGTTTCAAGAAATTCGATTGTTCGAACTTGGACGCGGTTTCCTCGGACCTCTGCGACAGCTCGCTTGTCATCGAGTGCTGCACTTGGCGGGCGGCCTCGGCAAACGATTCCTGATCAGGGTGGTCTGCCTGCGTCTCGGCGTGGGTTTCCGCCACCTCTTGCATTTCTTGTTCGATCTGGTCAAAGTGCTCCGCGAGCCGCTGTTCGTCAAACTCGAGTTCGTCGAGCTGCAGGCTCTGATGCATCTGATGCTCGGCCTGTTGCTGTGATAGGCGCAGTGCTTGGTTCATCATACCCATGTTATGGGCGCCAAGGACGCCTGGGCTGGCGTATTGGCCTGCGCCGAATCTGGCCTGCTGTCCTTGGGCATTCTGCATTTGCATGAACTGCAGCTGCCAGTCCGACTTGGCACGGGCTGCGTGTTGCATGCCACTGTTCTTTTGATGCAATGCTGATTGATTGATGGAGAGTCCGTTAAAGTCCTGGATCCATTCTGCGTTGCGGCCCTGCTGAGCGCCAAATGATGCCTGGGGATGTTGGTGGTGCTGATGGTGGTGCTGATGGTGGTGTTGCAAGGGGTGGTGTTGTCCGAATTGCGCCTCGAAGGCAGGTGCCTCGTTGAATTGCTGAAACTCGTTGTTCAAGCGCTGATCCACTCCTGGGCGACTTCGGAAGGCTGCAGCCTGTTCGCCTGGCACCCCATGGTGTTCTCGCTGGAGCGTATTGTCTCTCTGTGCATGCTTAGAAAGCTGGCTGAGGGCACTGGATGGTCCACAGCTGGCGTCCATTCTGAGAAGTTATGAGAAGCAATTGGCGATTTGGGCGAGATATTTGGATCTCAATTTTCAAGTTCAGCCAGAGGGTTCAAGTTCGGCCAGAAGGTAGAAGCTCAGCCAAAAGGGAAAGGTAAGTTCAATGAAGGTAAGAAGAAGGTGGGTTCAAAGAACAGGAGGTCCGTGTTTCAGAGGTTTTGTCGTGAGATTGTGGTCACGTGGCTGGGAAAGTTTGCAGAAACAACGACCAAGAAACGTAGCTTGGTTTTCTCGGAAAACGGTGTGGCAAGATGTGGAGACAAGACCCCGGATGCTCTCGCGAAGTGCGGACCGAGGACACGGCACTGCATGCAGGAACCGCGTTATCTGGCGTGTCCGGCTACCAACGGAACCCCACCTGGTCGCGGCCGCACCCTGGCCTGCAGCATCCGAGCGGCCAGAAACCGACGGACTACGCTGCCAGGCAGTTTGGGCAGCCCACATATTTTCTGGTGCACGGGCCTACCGCCGAAGGGGCTGGCGGCTTCACAACTTCTCATCGCCGTCTCGGGCCACGTCGCCGAACATCTCGTCGTACGCGGTTCCAAGGAACTCGTGGATGTTCGAGGTCTGCATGGCCCGCTTGTACCGTTCGTACGCCTTGTGGCTGGCGGAGCGAACCAAGGCACACGCGGCGTAGCACGCCACAAGCGCCACCTCGTTGCTGTCGATCTTGTCGGGCGTGTCCTTTTTCCAGTAGTCTTGCTGGTAGTGCTCGGCCCAAACGAGAAGTGTTGCCATTGCGCCCGTCAAGGTGTCGCCCTGGCCTCCCACTCGGCGCAACGAGCCGGGCATGTCGTTGACCACGTAGTCGTCGTTGCGCACAATCACCTCGTTGGAGCCTTTCTTGACCACCACCACGCCGCCGAGGCCTCGCGACACCTTTTTCGCCGTGGCAATGGAGCCGTCGTTGTCAATGGACAACGCCGCACAAAGGCGTCCAAACTCCACCACGTTCGGCGTGAGCACGGCCTTGTGGAAGCCCCGGACGATTTCCGGCGACATCGACACCAAGTAGAGCGCATCGGCGTCGAGAATCACGGGCTTGTTGGCCACCTTGATTTCCTGCAAGATGCGCAAGAGCGTCTTGAGCATCAAGGGGTCTCTGCCAAAACCAGGACCCAACACGAACGCGTCCATGCGGTCAATGAGGCCCGACACTTTGGGGAGGATGTGGTTGTCGATCACGCGGTCGAGATCCGCCGACTTCAATGCCTCCTCGAGCGGCTTCTTGGCGAGCTCCTCCCAGACTTTGGACGGTGCAAGCCGCACCACGTCCGGGTTCAGCAGCTCGTACAAGTAGGGGTGGATCATGAGGTCCGGCGAGTAGCCCTTGATGATGGGCCCTGCAAGCTTCTCACAGACCACGTGGCTCAAATCGGCGCCCACCAAAGCGGCCGAATGTGACGCAAAGAACGGTGCTCCGGTGTAGTCCTCGCAGCCGCCAAAAACGCAGATCTTGCCGGCCTGGCCCTTGTGGAACGAGGACAGCAAAGGCTGGACAATGTGTCGGGCCACCTTGAGCAATTCTTTCTGGGAGTTTCCGCTGATCATGATGGATGTGAGCTTGGGCTGAAATGGGGTTGGTGCTGAAGGAATTTGGGGTGTATTTTTGGAGGAAGTCTGGGGAGGGAATCAGTGGGTGAATGGGGCCAAAGGCGGATGCGAGAATTGGTGGCTGCGGTGGTTCCACCAGGCTGCGGCCACACCCGTGCACCACGGACCTGGCGGGTGCGCAAGCAACTGGGCCGCGACCGTCCCCGTTTGCAGCGTCTCCAATGAAAACGAGTTCCTGCACGACGGCCCCTAGCGCCTGCGAGGTCACCATTGCTGCCGGAGCCGACCCTAGCACCCAGCAACTCCGGAGGCAATTGAGCATTCAGACCGCCGAATTTCCTCATAGTGACTTTTCTTTTAGCACAAAAAACTCCTTTGTCAGCCACCATGTCAGCCTCTAGACTTTCTTCCAAATACCTTCTTCCAATGATCGGCGCTGCCGGAGCCGTCGGCTTGGCCACCTACTTCCTGGGACCCAAGATCCTCAACGAAAACCCCAAGACCTTCAAGGACGGAACCGAGTGGGTGGACTTGAAATTGAAGGACTCCTGGAACGTGTCCTCGAACACGAAGCACTATGTGTTTGACTTGAACAGCCCGGACGACGTTTCCGGCTTGGTGACTGCCTCGTGTCTCATGGCCAAGTACGTCACAGAGAAGGGCAACAACGTCATTAGACCATACACGCCAGTCTCGGACGTGGAGCAGAAGGGAACCGTTGAGTTCATCATCAAGACCTACCCCGAGGGCAAGTTCTCGCAGCACGTTTGGAACTTGAAGCCCAACGACACGGTGTCGTTCAAGGGTCCAATTGTGAAGTGGAAGTGGGACCCTAACCAGTTCAAGCGCATCACTTTGATTGGTGGAGGTTCCGGTATCACTCCATTGTACCAATTGCTCCACGAGGTCACCAAGAACCCCGAGGACAAGACCAAGGTCGACTTGTTCTATGGCTCTGTCAGCGAAGACGACATTTTGATGAAGAAGGAGTTGGACAAGATTGCTGCCGACCACAAGGACCAGGTTAGCATCCACTACTTTTTGGACAAGGCTCCTGAGGGCTGGAAGGGTCACACTGGCCACATCGACAAGGAATTCTTGAAGGAGCACTTGCCTGGTCCCTCCGCCGACTCCAAGGTCTTTGTGTGTGGTCCTCCTCCTTTATACAAGGCCATCTCCGGTCCTAAGAACTCCCCTACCGATCAAGGCGAGGTCACTGGTGCATTGGCTGATTTGGGTTATACCAAGGACAATGTCTTCAAGTTTTAAGTAAGAGTCCACACAAAATAAACTTCCTCTTGTTGTACCAGGACCTGATGTATTGTAGATTGTGATTTGCTTCTCGACAAAAAGGACTTTGGCCTGACAACGCTAAGAGTGATTTTGGACGCCTCTATAGGACTGGCCGAGTTGCCGATCAGCCCTAATTTCGGGTTAGAAAATGGGACGTGAATAATCTGAATCAGAGAACAGATCTTGGACTCATAATAGACTGACTGGATCAACATAGGTCTTGGATGAATAATCTAGACCAGAAATGGATCTTGGACTGAAAATGAATTCTCAATAAATTACCTGGAACTCGTGCCAACTGGTGACGCGCTTCAACTCAACCCAACACCTTTTAAAGCAAGGTTTGACCAGGCCATTAGACGTACATGAATGCAGACCACATACCCGAACAAGAGCACCCACCGATTGGTGCTAAAGAAGAAACCATGGTCAAGAAGTGGGTTGTGTGCAGTCGCAAACAAAGGGCCCAGCTTGGAGTGTCGTGCGGCTCATCTCACCATGTCTGATCTTCAAATGGCCGTTCGTATCGCTGTCGAGGGCTGCTGTCATGGGGCACTCAAACAAATCTATCAAGCCGTACCATCTGGCGTCGAGCTTCTAATAATTTGTGGAGATTTTCAAGCCTTGCGCAATACCACAGACCTTCAGACTATCAGCGTACCTAGAAAATATCAGCAGATGGGAGATTTCCACGAGTATTATCTGGGCAAGCGGCTAGCCCCCGTCCTCACTATCTTCATAGGCGGAAACCACGAAGCTTCACTGTACCTCAGGGAGCTTCAGTTTGGCGGCTGGGTTGCCCCGAGGATGTATTATCTCGGTGAATATGGAACAGTTTGGTTCAAAGGCCTCCGGATTTCTGGCACTAGCGGCATTTTCAATTTCTCCTCTTATTTGATGAAACAACACGACTACCGACTCCCGTACGACAAGTCAGCGTTAAAGTCAGCATACCACGTGAAGCCCAAGAATTTCATCAAACAACTCCTCACCGGCAGCGCTGACATCGTTCTCTCTCATGATTGGCCTCAGTGGATATGGGAGAGCGGCAATTCCAAGCAATTAGTGGCGCACAAGCGCCACCTCGAGAGCGACATGCGCAGCGGCCGCTTGGGGCTGCCTCTTGCGAAAGAAGCATTGAAGCATCTCCGCCCTCGTCATTGGTTTTCGCTGCATCTTCATACGAGATTTGCAGCACGTCATGCTCACAAGAAGTGTCCATCGCCGTCTTTAGAAACCACGAGCCCAACGAGCGACTTGGCAGGAACTTCGGCTGTTCCTGGGAACATAGAGGCTTCTGACGTGGCGCCAGAGGCACAGCCAATTGCGAGTCTGAATGAGGCAGAAATTGCCATAGACATGGGTGACGAAGATACCGACCTGGTGGCTGGGCCTGACGCTGACGTAAACGAGATATCGCTCAGTATGAGCGACGAGGAAAGCTCAATCCCCGAATTTTCATCGAACATGACGTCAAATGACAGCAAAGGCTTCCTTGACTCGATTGCAAACTCTTCTCTGAAACGATCTGGCAAGTGTCTGACTAGCTTCTTGGCATTGGACAAATGTTTGCCAAGACGGAAGTTTTTGGAGATTCTCAACATAGAAAACGACCCGCTTGCGCCGGGATCCTCCCATAGCCAACTTTACTATGATCCGAGAGCAATTGCAATCCAAAAAGTTGTGGAGGAGGCAGTCAATTTGCCCCAGTGGGATGAATTGGACCACAGAAACATGATGCGTGTTTCGGAGCTCCGGCCTCTTTTGACTGAATTGGAAGAGCAGGTTCTGGCCGAGGCCGCAAAAGTATCAGGAAGCCTCGAGATCCCTTTGAACTTCAAGACAGTCGCGCCCGTCTTCGGCGATAAGGAGCCTGAGTTGAAGTACTGGGAGAATAACCAGACTTTGGAGTATTGCGAGCGCTTTGGTGTGCCACTTCCAAACATGCATGCGTAGTTCTGGGGACTGGAGCTAAAGCTGTTCTCTATATCACTATCAAGCCATAGAAACCAGAAACAGATTAGAAGCCAGAAATGGGTTAGAGTTCAGAAAGCCTTTGTAGTTACACGGTAGTAGGCATCTTGATATCACGTGATCGCGTGGCTATCAGTGATGTTGGCGTTGAGCCCATTTGCACACCGAGTCCGAAATGTCTGTCCACACGTTGGTTGCTCATTTCCTAGAGAGCAATGGTTATCTTGAGACACTAGCGGCTTTTAAGAGAGAACATGGCGTGATCCTTGAAACTGAGCTCCCTCACGGAGAATCCCTAGAAGACATTGTGTCAGATCGCCAGATTTACCGCCAAAAAGACCGGGTCAATGAGTCAGTTGTGCTTGGCCAGGATCTCGTTGCCATTAAGCACAATCAATTTAAGAACTGGTCGTTTCCATACGCTAGTCTGAAATCCGAACTCGATGCGCCTAAAAGCCTTGTGGTGGACGCTGCAGTTTTGGACAGACATGGCGCTCAGTATGCGCTCTTGGCAAGTTCCGACAAGTCTTTGCTTGTCAGCGATATGGAATCTGGAGGCGTCTCTTTTTCGATAAAGAATGTCATCGGAGGCGTTATTCGTCGCATACTAGTGTGCCATGACGAAATCTTCCTTTGTGGAATGGATGGAAAGCTCAGGGTCGGGACCCTCAACTTTGAAGAGCAAGCGTTTCTTCCTTCTTATGAGCACCAGCTTCACCCACGACTCATGACAGACATGAAACTTGTGCTGTGGCGTGGAAAGACGTACCTTGTCAGTATGGGCTGGGATTTCATGGTCAAGGTGTTTGAGGTTGGCATGAGGCTCGAATTAGTCGGGGAGGTCAAACTCAGCAACCAGGGCTCTTGCATGGATGTTGTGGTCCATGATGATCGTCTATTTGTCTTGGTATGCAAAAAAGAAATCACTCTCATGGATGTGTTCCAGCTTCAGGAGACAAAGCTAGAATTGTGTTTCCAGATAGCCCTCAACGATGCAGAATTCTCTGCAGAGGGGTTTTCGCCCATGAGTATGAGTATTTATGGTGATGAGGTCCCGATGGTGGCTGTTGCCACGTCACACGAACCATACATGAGGTTGATTATCGTTACTTTGAAGGAGGCCGTTCTGGCTACCTCAAAGGAAAAGATTCGTCGTCTGCAGATAGTGGCCAACTTCAACACTCTTTCGCCCCAAGACAAGTACAGCGATCCCAAGATTCACTGGAGAGCGGACGGCAGTGGTGTTTGGATAGCAGGAGAAGACGGAAAGCTTAGGGGGTTTGATTTGCTAGCGGAACGAGTTGCTGTGACTTTGGATGGACACGATGGACGCATGAAAAGTGTGTGTTTCTGGAAAGATCTGTTGGTTACCTGCGGGATAGACAAGAGGGTCTTATATTGGCGGGTGTCCGAGGACTAAATGCACGTAAAAACAGCAGGCTCGTCACGCAAACGGGTGTTGAAGACGAGGACACAAAAAAGAACGATCATGTCAGTATGACTTAAATTTTAGGGGCATGAGCGGGCCATCTTTCCGTGTTAAGAGATAATAAGATCTTGATAAGTGATCTTGATAAGCAGATGTTTGTTTCCAAAATCAAGGCAGCCTCAAATCTAGGAATTTGCAGGGTTTGACAAGTCTCAGTATTGACAGAACTTTCAGGATTAGAGGTTTTAGTATTGGCCACAAGTTTCAGTTTGGACAGAGTTTCAGTATTGACAGAAGTCCAGTATTGGCCACAAGTTTCAGTATTGGTCAGCGCTTTTGGTGTGGAAAAAAGATTTCCGGTCAAGGCCATTGGAGTGTGTCTTCACCAAGACATTTCAAAAGCCCCATTTTACCAGCCTCTAAAATAAGGCATCCTCCATCAAGTAGAGAAAATAGGAAAACGCTGCAAACAGTGGTCGAAAGCGCGAAAGGTTGGCTGCAAAGACCTGCATACTCTCGTCCATACCCGCCCACCTGCATGCAACTGCCTGATCTCAGGGGCTGCAAAAACACGAACGAATTAAAAAGGCTCTATTTCCAGTTTTTCACCATATGATGAACAGAGAACATTAGGGGCTTTTTCAATTGACTATCTGCATAATTACTGCAGCAGCGTCTTCGAATCTATCCCCATCAGAAATGCAGAAATCACCAACAGGAAAGTTAAGAGGCCCTTTTCATGATGTGAAAAAGGACAGCATAGCCCGGAGCATTTGTCTTTGATCAATTTGTTGAAAAGCAACTTATTAAATAATACTTTAGTTACCTTGAGTTTCCTTAAAATGATTTAATGATTTCAGTTGATATAAGTATCTTTGGTTGGTGTAATTATTTTGAGTTAATAAGGACCCTGAGTTGATAACTATCTTGACTTGATAAAAACCCGAGTTGATAAAATTGGTTTGAATCAAGAAGTACGCGAGTTGATATGATTAATTGCACTTGATAAGTACCTTGAATTGATATAATTAACCCCTTTTGGCTAATCAACTATGGCTGATATTTTCTATAATTAACTTTGTTGATAAGTACCTTGGGTTGATAAATTAACCTCGGTTGATAATATCTTGACTGGATATAACTGCGGCCCAACGAAACCCGGGATTTGAACTTTTACTCACATTCAGCGAGCAAAGACCAGTTCCATATTTCTTGAAACTGCAAGACAAACAACCCCTAACGCAGAGTCTTGACTGCGGGAATCCGCCTCCTCATTCGGTCGACCGGTCCCCACAGTTCTGCTGCGAACCAAGCGGCTGCCGGCAGGATGTGCGTGGCAACTGACACACCTGCACACAGGAAACACGAGGAGATCCTAGTCTGCCACCGAATGAAGTGGGACTTTGACGGCATATGACCATCTCAACTACAGATGTCGCCGGCAAGCGGCCCAACATTGTGATGCGCACGGGTGTCTTGCAGGGGTCTGAGATAATCGGGGCGTGCATATACCCCAGCCGCGGGGCAAGTTCCTCGGGTCCTTGTCCCGGATCTCAGGGCCGAAGTTCGCGCGCGTAATGCGGAGAAGAGCGCTTCATCCTCGGGCATATAATCGGGTACATTATTGGCCTGTGATGTTGCACAGAATAATCAAGCACCCACAACATCGAGATTCACCCCTTGCATCTTATACGATCTAAATTTCCTTCCGAGTGAGCTTAGACTACGCATTGCTACCAAGCAACTCACGAGAACCAGATCTCCCAGTCAAAACAGAGTATCCCCGAGATGTCCCTTAGTCCGTTGGAGAAAGCCGCTAGTGGAGCCTTGGCATCCGCCATTGCCAACACACTAGTTTACCCCTTGGACTTGAGCAAAACTATCATACAGACGCAAGTCAAGCGGAAAGAGGAAACCCAAGACCCTGGAAGCGACTATGGCTTCACCAGCATGGATGAGGCCTCAGGCGAAAGCTCCTTCTTGAAGGTGGAAAAGAAGGCTGCGCTTGTTTCCAAAGAGAAAGGACTCAAGTACAAGAACACGGCGGACGTGCTCAAGAAGATTTACGCCAAAAAAGGGGTATTGGGTTGGTACCATGGGTTGTTCTCATCCATTGTCGGGCTGGCAGCGCAGAACTTCTCGTACTTCTATTGGTACTCGATAGTTCGGCAAGTGTACTCGCGTCTCTCCAAGACGGCAGCAACACATAAGCACCTGACAGCAATTGAGTTGTTCTTGGGAGCCTTGGCTGCAGCCATCTCACAGCTCTTCACCATGCCAATTGGTGTGATCACTACGCAGCAGCAGACCGATAAGAAGCATCGTTCCTTGTACCAGTTGGCCAAAGAGATCTATGCGCATGACGGCCCTGGAGGTTTTTGGCGGGGATTGAGCGTGTCGTTGGTTTTGTGTATCAACCCATCGATCACGTATGGGTCCTACGAGCGCTTGAAGCAGATCTTCTTCGACGGCAAGGAATTCTTGGGGCCATTGGAGAGCTTCACCTTGGGAATGTGCGCCAAGTCCTTGGCCACCATCAGTACACAGCCATTGATCGTGTCCAAAGCGATGCTTCAAAAGAAGCAAAACGACAAGACTTCCGGCAAGCCGGGACACGCCAAGCACGGCGACGCCGAAGACGACGAGGACGAAGACGACGTGAAGTTCAACTCGTTTGTGGAGGCCTTGACGCACTTGTGGAAGACCGAGCGCATCAAGGGCTTGTACAAGGGGGTGGCGCCCCAATTGCTCAAGGGAGTGATTGTGCAAGGCATGTTGTTCATGTTCAAGGACCAGATCGACTTGGTCTTCATGACTCTCTTGAAGCTCATCAAGGCCAGAAAGCGCCTTGTCAAGTAGACGCGCCGGCCCGAGCCGCTGCCGTCCTTTGCCTCCACCTATGAGACCCGTTCGCCACGTTGTACCTCAGTAACGCCACGCCTTCCCATCCAGCAGCCGTAGCCACCCTTCACCCAGCAGCCGTAGCCACCCTTCACCCAGCAGCCGCAGCCACGCCAGGCCGATGACCGGGCGCGTCACGTGCCTTCAGCGTGCGCGCGAGGGCTCGAGCCCCCGCACGTGAGAGGAGAGCCCAACACGCGGCACTGCACAGTGCACACCACTCCACTCGCGCTACGCACTCGCAAAAAAGACCCCTTCTCCTTGGAAAAAATTTTAACTTACAACACTTTCTCATCAGCAAAAATGGGTAACGGTAAACCAAGAGGTCTTAACTCCGCCAGAAAATTGAGAGTCCACAGACGTAACAACAGATGGGCCGACCAATCTTACAAGGCTAGATTGTTGGGAACAGCTTTCAAGTCCTCTCCATTCGGAGGTTCTTCCCACGCCAAGGGTATTGTTTTGGAGAAGATTGGTGTTGAGTCCAAGCAGCCAAACTCCGCCATTAGAAAGTGTGTCCGTGTTCAATTGATCAAGAACGGTAAGAAGGTGACTGCTTTCGTGCCAAACGATGGTTGTTTGAACTTTGTTGACGAGAACGACGAAGTCTTGATTTCCGGTTTCGGTAGAAGAGGTAAGGCTAAGGGTGATATTCCTGGTGTCAGATTCAAGGTCGTCAAGGTTTCCGGTGTTTCCTTGTTGGCTTTGTGGAAGGAGAAGAAGGAAAAGCCAAGATCGTAGAGATCCATTTGCATTTGGTTCTGGGTATAGCCTGTTTAATAGTACGACACGTTTGAATGTTTGCGTAGGAGGTCGCTTTTGAAGTCTGAGTCGCTACTGGGTTGACAGCTGATACTTGGATGATAGTGGTTGATCTGGGTTGAGAGGCTGATACTGGGTTGATAATGGTTGATCTGGGTTGATAGAGGTTGTTACTGGGTTTATGACTGATGGCTGTTACTGGCTTGATAGCTTGATGGGCTGAAATGCCATAACTCTGTTCAGTTAGCGCTACTGGCGGTATCTATGAAGTTTGTGGTATTCGGCCACTGCATTCCCGCCTCTTTTACTGTAGGTGAGTACTGAGTCGCATTCAAGATCGCTGAGTCGCGCCCAAGAGGTCTGGCCCCTATCTGGGTGGACACGGCCGACAGTCCGAGGTGGCCATCTCATCTGTGCGTTAGCGACGATCTCCGCCATCCATTTGCGACGATCTCCTCCGTCCGTTTGCGACTCCTCCGTCCGTTTGCAACATCTCCTCCGTTCGCGTCGCATCTAGGCTTCATCCGCCCTCGCCTTACATCGACAAATGCTTACCCTCAACCGATGGCCCGGACTTCTTCACCACCTTTCTCTTCGAGTTGGTCATTTTCCTGTTGATGCGGTTAAATGTCTCTCCCGCGCCCTTCTGCTGCCGCATCAATAAGCTTGGGTCCACCTTGGGTGCGATCTTGTATGCCGTGGTTCTGGCACTTGGAATGGCTGCCCTCTTCCGCCTCTCTGCCTGCTGCTCGTAAAGCGACTTGGCCTCCGCCGTCTGGTTCTTCTTCGACGCCAACTTGTTTGTGAACTTGCTCTTGTTGTAGTCATTAAAGTGTATCGTGCGATCCTTGTACGAGTCGGACTTGTTCAAAATGGGCCTTGTCCACTCCCCAATCAACTTGTCGACAATCTTCTTCAAGTTGGACTCGGTGCGCTTGCTGCGCTGGTAAAAGACCAACACTTTGCCTATCCCACTCGCCACAAGGTGGTCCGTCTTAATTGGCAAGTCCACCAACGATTGCAACAAATCTTTTTGAATCTGGTACGCTGGCATTGACGAGTCTGGTAACGGCTCCAACCACAATCTCACCGCCTCGAGCAAGTTATTGTCCAAAATCGAGATGGCAAGGTCGGCCTTGGACAAGGTGTCCATGACTTCCCTCAAGAGCTTCAACTTCTCCGTGGCAATCTGGCCCTGCGAATTTTTCTCCACATCCAAGTTTGCTGCTTCAATCATCTTGTTTTTCAAATAATCGATCTTATCATCCTGGAATCTCTCCAAGTCGTCCTCGTCTGCTTTGCGTCTCTTCACCGTACGGTTTTTCACGGCCATGTCCATCTTCTCCTCCAAAAGCCGCCTTTTCCGGCTTGCGGGATCCTCATTCGAGAAATCGATTCTGTTGTCGGCTGTGTAGTTGTCGTAAGCTGCGTTGGCCTGGCCCATTGGGTTCTGTGCCTCGGCCGACACGCGGCCAACCTCTTTAGGCGCACGCCGAATCTTCTTTTTGCGCGTCACGTCGCCGGATGCGTTCTTGTGGCTCTTCATTGTGTAGATATCATTGTCATCATACTCGTTGCTTCTTTGCGTGTTGCCGGCCCCGATTTCAGTGTCGCTGAGTTCACTGGCCCCTCCGTCGTTGTCAAATATGTTGGCCACGTCGCCATCCGCAGGCACATCAGTGCTGTCCTGTCCAAGATGCACGTTTTCGTCAGTATCCTCAGGAAGCGGCTCTTCTCCACCACTTGCGATGTCGCCTGGGCCCTCGCCTTCGATGTCATCCTCAGCAACTGTAGGCGGAAGCTCCTCGTTCTCGGCCTCTTGTTGCGCGTGCTGTTGGTCTTGCTGTTGCGCCTGTTCGACCGATTCTTCAAACTGCAATGGATCGGATGCGTCGCCTGTCTGCGTCGACATGTTGCTGCTGGTGTTTGTGGTGCTGGACACGGATTGGTGGATGGTTGGCTGTTGTGTGGTAGCGAGCACTCATGTCGCAAGGGGATGTCGCGCAAAAACATTCTCCTGGCGCATCCGTACCACAATGTCGCGCTCATGCCGTTTCATACAGACGCTCGCCTGTTTCGCTCATTTCGCAGCCACCCGTAAGTATTTTCCTAAGCAAAGCTGTAACAATGACTTGCCTGTTGGACCACAAATATTGTGAAGGCGATTATATCCTGATTTCTGTTTTCTCCAAGTATTTGAATGCTTAGAAGAATGGAGTGGGTCATCTGCATGAAGAAGTTCGTCGCCCGCTCAAGGTGGGCGTATATCGGCATTAATGTCGCAAGACGATCAAAAGTAGCAAAACGCCAACATTAGTGTTCTTTCGAAACCAAAGTAATTCTGGGCGACCAATCTAACAACTATGTCCATAAGCACTGGGCTGGCAAAACTTAAAAGATCTCAATCCAGAAACCGGTTCTTAAGCTTCTTTGCAAACGGAATTTCAAATACTGCATGATTCATATAGTTAATTAGTCCCCTCTTCCCTCCTTTCCCTTTTCCAATTCACGGCTTTGCTTCTCATACTCATGTCTCTTCGGAAAATTGAGTACTGTCCCAAAATTGACAACAGATTCAGTTATTGCAAAGAACAGGAACATTTCTGGAAAGATGTTCATACAAAAATTTTCCTATGGTCGAAAAAAGGACTACCTAAAGCAATACAGCATCTGAGATAACGGGTAACATCTGATTCAATGAGTATAATCTGAAACAACGGATATAATTTGAAACAATGAACTTCTCCAAAGAATGGCATTCTTCTCGAGAAAGGAAGCAGATTTTGGATTAGGGACCTTTCTTCAAATAGTAATAACTGGTCCAAAGAAATAGACGGTAAATGAAGAGAAAAGAAAGATTCAGGAGTAAGCAGGTTGTCTTTAATTCTCACAGGACAGCCTCTCGCGTCACGTGCCACTTCAGCTGCTTTGAAACGCGCCACAATTGCAAGAGAAGCGTTTCAGATTGGCTTTGTGTCTTGCAGTACGAATCCCCCTAATTGTTTCATCCTCCCCCTTCAACATATAAAAGGCCGCCCCGCGCCCAACCTTTTACAGCCATTTTTCTGCGGGAGGCTGCATAATCTCTGGGCACGCGGCAAAACCACGGTGATCCTGCAGGCGCGGCACGCTCCTCCAACTTCGCACTCTCCTCTGCCACGACGTCGCCAGGCCACCATCATGTCCCAATACATCGGCAAAACCATTTCGTTGATCTCAAACAAGGGCCTTCGCTATGTGGGTCTTTTGGAAAACATATCTGCCGAAGATGCTACGGTTTCGTTGAAGTCCGTGCGCTCGTTTGGTACAGAGGGTCGTATGGCCGAGCAGGGCCAGCCCAATTTGGAGGTGATGCCAGGCTCCGACGTCTACGAGTACGTCGTGTTCCGCGGTTCCGACGTGAAGGACCTTTCTGTTTTGGACATCCCAATTGACCAGGTGCAACCAGTCACTGCACGGCCCGCGGCCCCGAGCGCCAGCTCGCCTCAAGCAGCTCCCGGCCCTGCGGCTAGCAAAGGTCCCGAGCCCACCGCCAGCGCCACAGGCCCCTCAGGTGGCTATGACCATGTTCCAGCCACACGCACCGCCGAAGAGCCACGTGGCACCGCTCAGAGTGAAGCGCAGCCGGGCGCTAGAAGCGATGTCCCCACCCAGACGGCGAGTAGCCAACAGTCCGCAAGGGCACCAGCTGCAAGCGGCACAAGCAAGACCGAGGGTGTCAAGGCTACAGGAACATCGAGCTCCGCGACGGCACAGCCAGGAAGCCGGCCCCAAGCGTCTTTTGATGGGGACTTTGACTTTGAGCAAGGAAATGCGCGCTTCGAGAGACAGCGCCAGCTGGAGTTGGAGGGCAAGCCCGTGTATGACAAGAGCTCGTCTTTCTTTGACTCTATCTCGCTGAACACACGGGGCAACATGCGCTGGAGCGAAGAAAAGAACCTCAATATGGACACCTTTGGCGAGTCGTCAGTCAGGCGTGGCCGAGGCAATCAGCGGGGACGCGGCCGTGGCCGTGGCCGTGGACGGGGCCGTGGCAGAGGCGGATATCAGGAACCCAAGCCTGAATGGGCCTAAGCATTCCAACGAGTTTATAGTAGAGGATCGATGTGCGGAAAGCACCATGACGGAAGAACGGAAAGAGTATAGAGACTGCAAGTGAAGTTTACGAGCAACTGATATGGCGGGTGTAGATCGGGGGAGGGAGGTCGGATGGCATGAAAAGGGAGGTTGAAAAACAGGGCCCGGAGCCAACCCCAGGAGCAATAGTCTCTTGATTTCAGTTGGAGTCAGATACAAGACAAGAAAGTTTTGGCACAAAAAAAGAGCCCCATTTAGGGCCAAGTTTTACAAAAGAGCCAGACCTATGAAATGGCCAGATCTGAAAATGAGACAGATTATATTAAAGGACGAAGTCCTACTAAAGTTCTACGTCTATCGCTGTTAAAGGTCGTTATTGAGGAGGCTATTATGGCTATTATGGCTATTATGGCTATCATAACTATCATAACTATCATAACTATCATA
>NXGZ01000034.1:0-10746 GCA_002893665.1 Metschnikowia orientalis | reverse complement strand
AACTATCATAACTATCATAACTATCATAACTATCACAACTATCATAACTATCATAACTATCATAACTATCATAACTATCATAACTATCATGGCTTTAAGCTGAAGGCTAGAAATACCAGGATTCTAGGACACGGCCGTGCTTTCAGACAGAAGGCCCGACCACCGAAACCTGGTTTGATAGACTCAAGTCGTCTTGGTCAATGACATACGAGGAAAACCGCCTCAGCGGCACGTTCCGCTCAAACATAATGTCCAACTCCTCAAAGGTCCTCTTGCGGGTCTCCGGAAGACGGAAAAACGACCACACAAAGATCAAGGAGGAGGTTCCAAACCACACAAACGCAGTCTTCCCTTTAAGGTTGGCCTCGCCCGGGTTGATCAAGTAGGGCTCGACCGTGCCGCACACAATCACCGAGAGATTCATGGCATTTCGGGCCAAGGCAATGGACTGAGCCCGCAACGTGGTGGACGACATCTCCGACACAATGGTGAAGGCCATGGGCCCGACGGTGAGCGAGTAGGTGGCCACCCACATCATGATCACGGCGGCCTGCACCCACTTGACGGTGGCCAGGGACTCAGCGGGAAACGCCAAGATGCCGACCACGAGAAGAAGCGTGGTCATGACGGCAAAGCCCGTGACGTAGAGCGTGCGGCGGCCGAAGCGGGTCAAAAGAAACCACGAGCAGAAGGTGCCGGTGAAGGCAATGCCCGTGACGCCAAGGTTCAACTTGTACGTGTCCTGGGAGTTGAGCCCCGCCTGCGAGAAGAAGTACGACGGCGAGTACGCAAACGACAAGCCCGAAAGCAGCTGGCCGGCAAAGGCAAGGCACGCGATCTCCGTGCGCCGGCGGTTCGAGCCCCGGAACAACTGGAGGTAGCTGCGCCAGCCGGACGTGGCCTTGTCTCCGCGGAGGGCGTCGGCCTGCGTGCGCTCCAACTCCGTGGTGCGGATCATCATGGCCACGGACAGCTTGGCCTGCGAGTGGATGGAGGGGTGGGTCAAGCGCTTGACGGCAAGCTCGGCCTCTTCGACGCGGCCCTTGCGGACCAACCACCACGGCGAGTCCGGCGCCAAGTACGCGCAGATCATCAACGGCGGCACCCACACCCACTGCACGGCAAAGGGGATCTTGTACGACCACTTGGTGTGGTTGCCGACCAAGCCCTTCAACACGCCGGCGCCGATGAACTGGCCAATGGCCCAGCACATGTTGACGTACGCGGTCAAGTGGCCGCGCAAGGCGAGCGGCGCTATCTCGGACGAGTACGTGGGGCCCATGGTGGCAAACACGCCCCAGGGGAGGCCGCACAAGATCTGGCCCACGAGAAGCACGGCGTTGGACTCGGCAAAGAACAGGATGAACACGAACGCGGCCATGGCCACGAGCGACGCCATGATCACGCGCCGGTGGCCGAAGCGCTCGATCAAGTACCCGTTGACCAACAACCCGAGCACAATGCCCACGTTGGACGCGATGTTGAGCGACACCTGCCACTTGCCCTCCAACTGGAAGTTGCCGGGGCTGATTTCGCGCCCGAACTTGCGCTGGAACGAGGGGTACGCGAAGAACGACGCGATGAGGCTCTTGTCGTAGCCTTCCATGATGATGGTGCCGCTGATGGTCACGCACCAGAGCACGCACTTGGTGTGGGTGCGCAACGCCTGGCGGATCGTGGTGCTGTGTTCCGTTTGCGTGGCCTGGGTGGCCTTGTTGTCCATGGCCTCGATCGCCCTGTCGCCGGCGACACTGGACACCTGGTCCACGTGGTCCACGGCTGCTTTCTTTTCCAAGGACTCGATTTCGCTCATGGGTGGAGGAGAAAATGCCGTGGCGGCGGAGGCGCTCTTCTTATAGTTTTGGCGTGGAGCTCTGGGTGCAAATCTGCGACTGCACTGCGCTGCACTGTGGGTGTGGGGTGCAGACGCGGCCTCGGCGGGCGGGCTTGGCATAAACGGAGTCATGAAGTTTGGGTCGCGTTTGACGAGTCCTTAATTTGGTGATTGATCCAGGTGGCGGGTCTCATGTCTGTCATAGTGTCTCGTCTGTCATCATTCTTGATATTTTGTTTGACTGTCATCTTTCTTTTTGTTTGACTGTCATCTTTCTTTTTGTTTGACTGTCATCTTTCATTTTTTTGTTTGACTGTCATTAATCCGTCATGCTTATTCATGTGGTTAAAAGTCTCCAAACAACGCGTTCGCTTACCGTCTGGTTTTCAGCTAAGTCCGGCGTTTCTCCCTATTGTCAACTTCTGCAGGCCGAAAACCATCGTATCTGGCGTCCTGTTTCGGCGTCCGGGGCGTGCGTTTCAGAACGGCGGAACGTTTCCGTTTTGGGCTGGCTTAACGGGCAGCATCTTTCGAGAAAGCGGAGTCTCGTTTCTAACCCTTTTGGCGGGGCTGATGCTGCGGGCCATTTCTGGTTTTGGTCCGCGCTGTGTTGCCTGATGTGGCAGTTCTGCGCGGGTTCCAACGCCCAAGCTCCACTTTAGTTCCGGAATCGTTTTTTCCCCAGTTGGAGATCCTGAGCTGCTATTTAGCCTTGCGCGGAGACAGAGCTACTATTAAGTATTGCATGGAGCCTGGATGTGCCCTTCTCATATGCGTGAATTCTCCGATTTGTGCTTGTCGGGATGTCTTGGCTCAACCCATTCTGACAATTTTCTCCTTTGGATATGGTGAGGTCGTAACTTGCATAGTTCTTAAGTTTGCGTAGATCTTGGGAACTTCCTGAATAGCTGATCATGGCCGGATGATGTGAAATCTTGTAATTTAAAGCTGAATATATGGTTAATGATTTGAAGTCTGGTATTTCGAAGTTGAATATATGGTTAATGGTTAGAAGTCTGGTAGTTTGAAGTAGAGTACCTGGTTACCAATCAAGTCTGGTAGTTTGAAGCAGAGTACCTGGTTATCAATCAAGTCAGATCTGTCCATTTAATGTTTGAGAATCTGATATTTTATCATGCCAGAAATCTGACCATTCAATAAGTTGTAAATCGTTTCGAGGCAGCGGCTGAATAACTTGGAGGAATTAAATTACAACAATTTGATTCTTGGAGTGAAGAGTCTTGACAATTTTTTGAGAATCTGCTCCCCATTCTTTAATGACGTTCTATGGCAATTCAAAGGATGTAAATTCTCGGTCAAATAATAAGCTCTGCTTCGTCATTTTGCAGGTTGTTTCTTCAAGAGATCGAATTCAACAATCTAAAACTTAGGCTAAGTGAACTTAAAAAGCACCAGCAGTGAATTTCGGCATTTCTTTTGCACTCAAAATACGAGCATCTTAGAAAGGCGGTTTCCTTCAAACTGAAACGGGAGATACTGGGAGCTATGGTCTTTTGGGCGTTCTCCGAAAAAACATGACGCTTGCTACATGCAGCAAATTTGGCCCAAGGTTGAAACACAACAGACTTCTCCTTATACCAAGAAACTAAAATTCACAATCTGGCATTGGATGTCCAGCCTTAATCGAAGTAGATGGACCATACTAAGATAGCAGCTCTGGAAGATCGAACTTTCGGAGAGCTCAATGCACGAAACTCACTTTTCATTTAGGAGAAGACAAACCTAATGCAGAACCCCATTCTCGCTTTCAAAAGAAGCCAGTTTGATCGAGAAAAATTACAAGAGAGAAGGATACTTTATCATCGAAAGTGGATTAAATAAGAAAGGTCCGCTTTTTGCTTATGCTGTTTCATGGTGTGCCGTCTCATTGACCAAGCCCATTAGAAAATGGTTTTGCTCCGATAGATTACTTCTCTGTCGCCCCCACTTTGCATTCCTCTGATTATCCAAATAAGTCAGCATATCATTGGCGCCTGCATGCAGTAGAAGGCTAACTTCTAAAAATGCGGCCTGTCAGTTAGCTCATCTCTATGCATGCGCAGCGCCTTTATTGAGCTCCTGTGTGTCTAAAAAAAAAACAAAATAACTTCCCGCATTCGCCTGTACACCAAACATGACATTTAGCAGCGTCGGCATACGTGCCGAAACATTCCCGATCCGACCGAGAATTCTAGAAGTTTGCTAGATGATAGTAATTCTCTCTAATTTGCGATTCTGGTAATTTTTTGAATTGCCTCATCCTCGCTGTTAGTACTTGATGCGGCGTGGTGATCCAGAAGCCGGAAGGTGACCGCATCCACAACAGTTCAAGAAGCTTTTGTGATAGAGTAACAGAACCTGGTTTTCTTTAGTATGAACCCAAATTCTTCCGCCACTCAGATATTGAGCCAATGTGACAACTCATGACTTCCTGACATTATAAATTACCATACAGATGCTTAATGCAAGGGCGATTCTCGTTCGGCGCTACTTAAAAGACATGAGATGAAAAAAGGAATTTTCCGTGTTTCGATCGAACTTCTTCTTTGGTTTTTGGTCTTTTTCCATGTTTTTATAGCAAAGACAAATGAAAGCTATAAGGATTCTGGTTTCAGTCACCCAATTGCAAGAACGAGTGGCCTGAGGTAACAGTATGGAATGCTGAAGCACAGCTGATACTGCAAGTTAGATCTCAACCAGACCCTGAACCATTTTTGACAAGCCAGAGCGACTGCATAACTCGACTTTCATAGAGTCACGTTCTTGTTGCAATGAATAATGTACAGTTTAGTAGAGATGAAGATCTCTTGTGTACCTGCTTCCCGAACATGGCGTCCAAGACTTTCTGAAAAAAGGAACCGTGCACCTACATGACATCAGATCATGTCAGATTGTCAGACGATCAGGCCACACTTGGAACTAAAGCAGAACAAGTACTTCGGGAATCTGCCATGCTTCTGCAAAACTTTAGGGACAGGGGTATCAGTGGAAAGTTTTTGGGGGGCTACCTATAGCCATGAAGAGGTGATTTGAACATCATATATAGCCAGTAATGCCAAAACTCCACGGCTTCGGCATGTTGCTGCCCGTTTGACCTAAGCTTCCTTTTGCTAAGTTTACGCAAACTAGTTGCACGCTCTTGGAGCAAGCAGAAAGTCAGGCGATTATTGGAGAAGCTTGCCGGGCCAAGGATTCACATTGGGGATAATTTCGCTAACAAACGACTTGAAGTCTTGATTTAGGTTTTCATCGAGTAGGTCTCTGTGAAGGTTTTGGATATGACATTTTGGCTAGCTTCGGCCAACCCAAGTATTTGGCTCTTAATTTGGTGCCACTTTGCTATTTTTCATCAATTCTGGATGTACATCCATCACAAGGAGGTGTTGTACTCGAAGCAAGAAGGAAGCCCCTTTGAGTTGTGAAATAGTAGGACAATACAAAGTTATGAAGTGATGCAGTTTTTTGGGAATCCATCGGACTCTACTGTGTCACAAATAGCCACAATGGATTCTTTGAGCATTCCATTCTGGAAGACATGCATTTCTTTGTAAAGCGCAACTTTGTACACTGGCACGGCTTCGTTGCATTTACGACGCCGTAACGCACGAAGACAAACTACTGCAAGATTAAAGTGTTTTTAGGCCTACCAAAAGCCTAGCCCAAAGCAGGGGTGTTTGTGCAAATCAGAAAACATCAGACAATCATTACGTCTAAATAGTCTTGATGCTCAATAAAAAGGCAACACAATGTTTTTGTGCTAGCCAGTTCTTCAAGGTTTTGGTCAGTTGCGGAACCGTTCACTGTCGAAATCCCAGGGTACACGTGCCAATCAAAGCAGATTACCAGGAGTTGAAAACTTTGAAAAAGGTCTGGGGAACAAACAGCTGGGCCAAACTCCAGGCATGTAGCAGAAAGCTAAAGAAGCTGAAATAGCAGTGTTCGGGGGCTCAACCTCAAAGACCTGATATAGAAACCTAAATCCGAAGGCGAAGCTGGTTCTCGAAAACGCCGATTAAGCCGAGGCTAGCGGATGATGTCCTGTACATGGTGGCTTCCGCGTTGAGCTTTTTGTCCGAAGCTTTTTTTCACTCGCATGATGCACAGACAAATCGCTTGTGTGGCGTAAGCTTTTTTTTGCGAATGCATGCATTGGTGCGCAGAAGGGATGTGGCCGCGCAGGCTTCGGATCAAAGAAAAAAAACTGCGCGAACGGTGGGAAACCCGCATTGCCTACTGCAGAACGCATTTTGCTGCACTAAAAACGCTTTCCAGCTCCGATTTGGTGTGCGAAACGCCCTCTGCAACCGATTTCATCATGCACCATGATCAATTTGGACGACCTATTCTTCTAGATATACCGCACATCGGCTAGCAAGACTCCCGTATGCCGGGCACCCTAACTTAATTCCTGTGTAGAGCACTATCAGTGGACCTCTCTTTTCTGGAACAATTGTCGGCCCGAGGCTTCCGTTCTTCTTTTTTTCTATTTTGAAAGAATTAAAGTGCCGCCTATGCAGACGGAATGCATTCGAGATTGTGCCAAACCATTCTGGTGTTTGAACTGGAGCAATACAGACAAGCGGAACATTACGTTCAGCCAAGCCATGCTATGGAAGAGGAAATCGAAGAGTGATTCGGAGCCGGAGGTAAATTGATTACTATGACAGAAATGCCCTGAAGCATCTATGATGCGCCCTCAGGTGCCGTCAAGACTATGGTCTAGCATGTTCTTTCACACAAATATAAGCATTGTCTTTAGTACGACTTGCTTCGAAAGTAGCCTCAATTCGGGACAATGCGTCACTCAGAATTCGTATGTTGGTTGTGCAAAAAATCTTGGTAGCCTTTTGTTGCTCTTTGATCGCAAGAATATGCCCTATAGAATCTGAATATACACACCGTGCTGACTGTTGTGAAGATGATGTTTTGCAACCCTTTTAACAGGGCTTTCTTGGGAAAGATAGAGACTCTGTAAGTCGAAAATCTTTTATTTGGAACATTATCACAAAGAAGTTTTGAGTGGAATAACAGGCTCCGGTTCTATTTTTGCAATAAACGTACCATTGTTTCCGTTAAAATCCCACCTCAAAAGAGTACAAAAAAAATTCTTGCACTCTACCAATGGCCGATGATGCATTTTCACAAACAAAAAAAACTCTTTAAAACTTCCTTATCTTTCAAATGCTTCATGAGGTCAATTTCTTGTGCAGATTATTATCCACAAATTCTGGGCCTGGGTCTCATCTCTCAACCATTCATGTTTTAAGTGAGCTCGAGAATGTAATGAAAAACCTTTGAGCGCAAATTTTTCGATATGTTATTAAATCAGAAATCAACTTAACACAATTGTAAATATCTCATCTTTACCTTCAAAGCCAACTTGGAAAACATAGCACGATTGCATGTGCGCAGCACTGAGCGCCAAGCAGGGTGTACACTTTTCGGTCCAAGTTTTTCTCAACCATTACTCAAAACACGACTTAATTCTAGAAATAAGAAAGCGATTCAAGCTTACTATGCGCCTAGTTTTTCAGCCAACTTTCGTGGTATTTGCGGTGGCCGCTTTAATTATTCCATGCAACACCAGATCTCTGTTGGAATAGAGGTTTGCATGTGCCTCACAATCCTAAAGTCTGAACCCTATGTTGAATCGAATTATGGGGTGCTTTTTATTGCTAGGCTTTAGTCTCATTACCGTTTGTCAAAGTTGTGGGGTCAAATTCGCTTTGAATTTTGAGCATTTTCTACCCATAAAACAAGGAATTTGGCGCGTAGCCATCAAACTTTGTTTGTTAGTCTTTCACAACCGGTTGACCCTCGCCATTTGACTTCCATTATTTCATGACTTGCACTCTTCCACCATTAGCATTTCTTTCAGGATATCCAGATAGTTTGTTTTTTTGCCAATCATTTGTTGGGTCTGCACTGGTCTAGTCAAACGCCTACAAAGAGATCAAATCCTAAAACCCATGAGAGTAAACACACACCCCTACTTAGAGGAGAGACTGTTGATGCACCTTGACGCACCTCTGCGCCTCGGTGATAGCCAAAGGTACCTTGGCTATCCCGAGATGGTTCAATGTATGCAGGAACACCCTGTCAAGACTGCACGCAGACATCCTGGTCTGCGTGCGAAGCGACTCAAAAATACAAGCGTTGCATTCTCTAATTCTGAACGAGTTGCCCTGAGGCCTTTCATGCACAGCTAAAGATGTACTTCTCCGTGGCCATGACCATTCTGTGGCTAAATTTGGAATGGAAACTTGGGAGCGGCATTACCTAAGGCACAACGTTCAGCAGCCCTGAAAACTTGCATGGTAGAAAGACTCTTCCCTTCAGTTTTGGCATGCGCCCTTTGAGACCCGAGGAAAAAAAAACGAAGCAAGGAGGATGAGATAGTAAGGCGGGATTTCTCCTGATTGACATGATAATAAACACGCGTTTATAAAGTGCTATGTATTCAAGGCAGCATAGGGCGGGCGTTGAGGCTGCACCCTGAGACTCGCTTTGCATTTGGGGGTAGTGCAAATACGGTTGAGTGGATATTCCCGTCCACTGAAATGTAGAAACAGGGCAATCTCGATGCAGCGAACTTTTTTAGCTTCAACGCGATGCACCTGAGCTCGAGTGCGACTAGCGCGCATATGCGGGCAAACTCTTTGGGATTTGGAGATATGCCCGTTACACCCAGAAAGAGAACAGTCCCTTAATTCCGTCTTAGTGTGCATAGCAAGTCACCTCATGACTAAAAACTCCGTAGTTTTTGACAGTTTTGAAAATTCCCGCAACCTATCGTGCTGGGATTTTGAAGTGAAGCCTCACAATATAGAAGACAACCAATTTTCGAAAGGTCACCGCGAAGCATTGCGGCCTCAGTGAATGGCACGTAGTTGATAAAACATATTGCAAAGCCAACGGCTCAGGGAGGAGCCTGCTCGGCACAGAGAATACTTTTACGATGTGAGGCCGAATACTCTGCGCATACCCGAGGTTGCGTTGAGTCTTGTGGCGTGCACAGACCCTCTGCATGGAGAATACGACTGCGCGTTTAAATTTAAATCTTTGCAAACGAAGGATCAAGTTAGCTAACGAAAGCTACTCAAGCCGACCTGGGTTTCCTGTTCAATAGCTTGAGTATCTGTCTTTAGCGGCAGCACCGAAAAAGCCTCAGCTGCTAGCAGCCGAGCAAATCCAGAGTGACTGCGGCTCATTCCGGGCACCGAATATACGAAGGCTCGGTCAAAAGACCGCCGTGCAATAAGCATGTTTGTTCGCATCGGATGCGTATGTCGCCCGCCGCAGCATCTGCAGCGCCAGTGATTCTGCAGAGAGACAAGAATGCCGCCCAAATAGCTGCAAGCAAAATAAACCTTGCACCGTTGCTTACAAACAACAGTCTTCCAAAACGTATATAAACGGCATGGAGCCCGAACAATTTTACCAATTCTCATCAGCTATCAAATGAGATTTCAAAAGATTTCGCAGATCGTGTCAGCTTCTGCTTTGGTCAACACCGCAGCTGCAGTCAATGGCTGTAACTTTGACAATAGCGCAAGCACTGGATTTGATGCAACATTTTACAAGTACCCACTTTGGAGTGATGTCAGTAAAACCGACAGCTCCTTTTATACTAGTGACTACCAAAACCAAGGAGGACAATTCGACACCGCTAGCGGTATCACTGACATTGCACTTGATGGCGGAGATGAGAACAATGTTGGTGTCCAAGAGGGAACCGTTTATGGACAGAACATCCAGGCCAGTAACTTTACTGTGGCTCTCGACGGTTACTTTTTGGCTCAAAGTAGCGGAAGCTACAACTTCAATTTTGGAGTGAATGATGGTTTCGCCCTTTTCATGGGTGCCGGCTCGAGTTGCTGTGGTGGTGTTGCCAATAGCATTGATAAAACTATTTTGGCCACTTCGTCGAAGTCTGGCACCGTCTACAACGGCGTCGCTTATGGAAACGCCACTGTCGACTTGACTGAGGGTATGTACTACCCAATCAGGGTCGTGTTTAATAACCAGGGAAGTAAGTGGCAGTTGGTGCCTGCCATCACTTACCCCGACGGCTCCCAAAAATCTACCTTTGATGACGTCTATCAATTGTCATCTGCAGAGGAGCTGTGTGATAGAACAACCACCACCACCACCTTCATGACCAACAGCCAGTACTCCACCCCTGGTACTTATACCCCATCTGACTGCTTTGATCAAGTCACATGTACCGTTGACGTTGTGACCCCAGGTAAGACTACCACCACTTCCACCTTCGGTACCAATAGCCAGTGGCCAACTCCAGGTACTTACACCCAATCCGACTGTGACGATGTTGCCACCTGTACAGTTGACGTTGTGACCCCAGGTCCAACCACTACCACCACCACCTTTGGTACCAATAGCCAGTGGCCAACTCCAGGTACTTATACCCAATCCGACTGTGATGATGTTGCCACTTGTACCGTTGATGTTGTGACCCCAGGTAAGACTACCACCACTTCCACCTTCGGTACCAACAGCCAGTGGCCAACCCCAGGTACTTACACCCAATCCGACTGTGATGATGTTGCCACTTGTACCGTTGATGTTGTGACCCCAGGTAAGACTACCACCACTTCCACCTTCGGTACTGACAGCCAGTGGCCAACCCCAGGTACTTACACCCAATCCGACTGTGACGATGTTGCCACTTGTACCGTTGATGTTGTGACCCCAGGTAAGACTACCACCACTTCCACCTTCGGTACTAACAGCCAGTGGCCAACCCCAGGTACTTACACCCAATCCGACTGTGATGATGTTGCCACTTGTACCGTTGATGTTGTAACCCCAGGTAAGACTACCACCACTTCCACCTTCGGTACCAACAGCCAGTGGCCAACCCCAGGTACTTACACCCAATCCGACTGTGA